>JARHVA010009207.1:0-117500 GCA_037957365.1 Torreya grandis | reverse complement strand
ACAAACATGTGCCTCGAATTATATTTTCTTATATGATAAACCCATATAATGAATAAACCCCCAATTATTTTACATTAGACCTCTTGTAATTTGATAAGACTGGGTTAGCACATGAGTTTAGTTAACCCTAGAAACCTTGGTTATTTTTAAGTGTTACCTACATAACAAATACTCCAAAGAGGGCCTCATACTCACATGTATTTATCCCTCCTAGGCATGTGTGTGTAATTATAACTATGTAACTATATGATATTTATCATATTAACCATTTTTACAATCAATTAAATGGTATATTTAACCTTTTGAATTATTAAAATGTTCAATTTAATATTTTTGTAAAATTTAATAGCATGAGACATACAATATTTTCCATTTTGGTAATTGTTAAATCAAATTTCTAGGTATTATAATTAGGCTAATGCCTTTGTATAAATAGGGACCTCTTGATTTTTAATTATGATCTAGTTATGTGTGAAAATAAAACAATAATGTGGGAAAATAGGATCAAACAAATGGTCAAAAAGTCAAAGATATATAAAATGACAAAAAGATAAGCCTGGACACCTTTGTCATAATTAGACACTAGCATTGATGCTAATGTCCAAAATGTATGTAGCTGTTCAGGTGATATAAATACATAAATAATAGGAAAAAAATATAGGGATATTTGGAATACATTTGATGAAGAGTAATAAAATAAAATAGAGTCTCAAAGGGTAGGTAAATCAAGCAAAATAGTATGAAATCGAAGAGGTACACAAGAGGTCATGTCATTAGATATTTAATTCTTAGTCAAGATATGTATACCTTAAAGTGAATATAAAAATTATATGAAATTATTATTATAAAAAATATGGGTTTATACATTCCCCAACCCCAAATTTAATATAGTAATGCATAAAAACTAACACTACTAGTTTAAAGGAAAAGAAAAATGCATACCATGGTGTGGACAACACACTTTGTCTTTGATTGAAATTTCATTTAATATTTTGTTTGATAATTACATAAAAATAATATAATACCATAAATTAATTATTTTATATAATATTTATGTAATAAATATTAAAAATTATCATAAATAAAGATCATGTATATAATTCCCCCTGTGTATGTGTTATGTAATAATGTTTCTAGTGTACTAAAAACTAGATAAGTATACAAGGGGATTAAAACCTCATCCATATTATAAAAATCAATATGAATTAACTTAAAAGTTTTCAATTTATTTATACTATGTTTTTATACCCATAATAAGGATATTTGGGATGTGATTAGGCCCCCAACCTGGAATAGGAAGAGTGGTGCTTCAGCCATTGAAAGTACCATTTCTCAACCATCACAACTCAAGTGAAAAAATATATAAGTCAGTCTAGGATGATTTATGTGATAAATATAATCCAAAAACATGGTGAGAATTGATGATTTAATCACTCCAATCTAACCAAAAATACCCAAACATTGTAAATAGGTATGGCTTAATACAGTCTGTAATAGTCTAACCTTGTGGGTGATGACATCCCATTAAAGAGTTTTAAAATCTAAAAATGATTTTTATTTTTTAATATTAGGTGAACATCACATATCATATATACCTTATATATGTATCATGTTTAAACTATGTATAATAATCATACCAGCATATCAAAATTTTGACAACTATGAATTTGAATCATATAGTTGTTTGATTTTATTAATTTTGAATGTTGCATAAGTGTGGGTATCATGTTACCATAACATGCCATCATTATATATGAATAAATATTAAATTTTATATAAGTTCCAATTTGGAGTAAATTTCCCTAATACATGACCCAACTAAATCAAGATATGTTGAATATTTAACAAGTGTGGAGAACATGGTTCCCAAGCATGCCCCCACTGAATATGGATAATGTGAAAACTATAATTGACTATGAAGAAAAACTTTGTAAACATACCCTTAATAATATGACACCATTTTTGTATTATGGGATATAGTATTTTAAATTCATATCTTGAGAAAAGGAAAAGGTATTAATTTACTTCATGTAGAGACCAAGTTGTATGCTCGTAGTATTTGTGGGGGTAAATTGTAAAATTATTTTGGTAATCCCCAAAATCAAGTACAATATCAGTGTAGGATTTTTTTTTAATTGTTTAAAAATTTCAAATTTATTATAATATGTAAGGGCTCACTATTTGGATCCTAATGTAACTCACAGCTTTGAATTTGGATAGTCACTGCTCAAGATATGTGTATTTGAATTTATTACAGAAGATGTATATTAGGTACTTTAAATATAAATTATAAATCATTTTCACTTTATAATTTTTAAAAAATTTATATCTAATATAATTTAATAATTTTTCATGGTATATCTCCTTGATTAGTGTAATTTGATGTACTTTAGACAACCCTAAATGCTCAAGAAATTGAGAAGTTGGTATGTAGGTTTGGCTGTCAATTTAGTAGTAATTTTTAATTTTTTAATTTTTTTCATTTGGACCAATATTTTTAGGGTTTTATGTGGATCAAATAATATGTAAATAAATTTTTCGGACACTTATATTGGTACATTAATGCTAGTGTCCAAGTTTGGATAGAAACATCTAATGTTATTGTCCCACATCGACGTAAACGTTTAATGTTATTATACTACATCAATGCTAGTGTTTGACACTACCATCCTTTTATTTTTTTAATATTTAAAATTTAAAATTTATATTTTTTTACTAAAATTTTATTTATAATGAATATTCATTATTTTATTTCTGGTTTCATAAGGATATACAATTTCATGAGTTTTTGCATAGTAGACATTTATATACTCTAGCAGAGTGGGGTATGGATGTGACCAACTAGGCCCTTATATATTAGGTAGGGATGGGTAACATGGACTAATAATAATAAATTCCATATTATATCCATCTCCTCACATCCATATCCAAGAGGTGGAACCTAGATACATGCACTTTATGGCTCCCTATTGGGGAGATGATGGTCCCATTGGAGGATGTGTATGGTATATATTAGATTCATATTAAAGGTGAGAGATTTAAATTTGATGGATATGGAAGCCATGTTTATATTTAGTTTTCTCACATATATCTTAGTGTAATAAGGATCCATATAAACATGTGGTTAGCTAATCAACTTACTAGTGGATATGAGTTGTTTCTATATGGTTGTGTTTTATGATAATTTGATATAGAGTAAGGAGTTCCATGGAAACCATACCAATGGAATTGTAAAATGTAAAGTTGGCATAGGACCCATGATAGGAAAATACTAATATCTATATATCTAGTTATATATCCTACTAATGAGAGATATCTCATGTTTCTTATAACTATAGAGAATGATGTAGGATGCACAAATGGTTATATGTAGTGGTGTGTGGGAGATTGATGGCCATTATTGTTCCCTATTATTTTTGTCCCCACAATTACATTATTATATCATAAGGTCATGTATGATGATAGATAGGTGGAGATGTAGGTGACAATGGTCTTATGGCACCAACACCAATATCCGAGGTGCCCAAGAGCCACATGTGAGGACAATAGTTTTTAAATTTAGAATTTAATTTGGCTACAATATCAAATAAAGTATTTGATTACATAGACATAGGTAACCCATATTATATATCTTATGTCTATAATAACTCTAGAGTGGATGAAAATAGTAGACCATGTAATACAGGCCCTCACACATAACATACCCATGGGTATAGTTTGGAATGGTTTTTGAGAGGGTAGTTGATATTATAGGTAACCACAAACATCTATTTGATACTATATCAAGGTTTGTGGAAGAACATCATACTGTTTAAATTGAACATGAAAAGATGTGTGTCAAGTTAGATAGACATGACATTCCAAATCATAGCTCTATGAAAATAATGCAGGTTATGATTGATCAATATGAACCTATATGGCATGATAATGAGGATACAATGCCTTATTTAGGAGCCTGAGGAGAGATATATGATCTATTCCTTACAAGTGGGCCATAGTTAGATCATGGTGCCTTGACATCAAGAGGTGTGAGGGTCATGGATATAGATAGTGATGATGAGTATACACCTAGGGATATGTCTATGACATACGATTGAATTGTTTATTTGTATAAACTTTTGTACAATTTGATATATATATATATATATATATATATATATATATATATATATATATATATATATATATATATATATATGACAATAATCACATGGTTTATTTTATATTTAAATCAATGTGAAAAATCTAGCATTTTATATTTGATTTCTATATCTATTTATGTAATGTATGAGTATATATTTGTAAATTGTATAACTAATATTTTATTTCAATGGGATGTATGAATTATAATTATATTATATAATAATTTTATGTAGTGTAACTCTTAAGGAAATAATAATTCCTAAATATAATGATCATGGGGTAGTGGAATCACTAATTTTGTTTCTATGAGTCCATAGGTACTTATTTCAGCACCCAAATATGTTATGTATGTACATCCCCTCCACATGTCCATCTATTTAGGACATTATCAACCAATGGTTCCTTAATAGGATGAGGGTGTGAGTGATCAATATTGGTAGAGGGTACACTAGGAGAAGGGTTTCTACTAGTGGTAATCTTATGTGAAGGTCAATGGACCATTTGTTACTCAAAAGGAGAAACATGGGATGACTCAACCCTCTTAGACAAGCCTCTATTAAAAGTATGTAAAATAGGTCTAGATATGTCTTTCTTATATATAATAGTTCCCTAATCAGCTAATTATGTAATCTTTTTCTCAAGATCAAAACATTCATTATCTTAATGTTTGTTAATACCATGTAAGTATTAAAGTGTTTTCCTTTTGAATTTTGAAATTAGTATGGTGGATAATGTGAATTATGATAATTTTTTATCATTCATTTATCTAATAGAGTGTGTAATATATCATGTGGTCTATTATGGTACTATCCAGTCATTCTATAGAGGTATATGGTCTAAATATGGGAGATACTTTGTAAGAATGTTTTATTACTTTGTTCAACACCTTTATCATTTGTTATTTGACACATATTGGTTATATATAAGGGATTTGAATTGGTTCATTATCTTTTTTAAATTATTTATTTGACTTGGAAACATGATTCTTGTCATGCATAGGTTTTTGTGAATAGATAGGTAACTTGGTTTGAGTATTCAATCAAGCACATGTATATTTTTGCACATCCCACTATAAGGTATTGAGTGAGGCAAAGGTATTATAAAATTATATCTCTATTATTGGATAAATAATACATATATTAAATATAAATTATACTTCCAAATATGGGGGTCTATAATTTAAAGAATTCAAAACATCCTTAAATCGAATAATATAGTCTTGTATAGACTCATTTTCTATTTTTGTCAATTCTTAAAAATTTTCAAATGGTAACTTACGTAATGTATAACTATTAAAATGTTATATAAATATATCTTCAATTTTTTTAAAAGTTGACAAGGAACCATTTGGAAGACTATAAAACCAATCAAGATCCCCTTGTGTTAAGCTATGATGAAAATACTTTAAGAGAAATTTTCCATTTTGGGCACAATGTTCAAAGGAGTTGTAAATGAATAAAAGGATCGTCTTGATAACCAAAGGAGGAGAAATTAGGTATAATAAATTTTGAAGTTTAAGGATGCATCATTTGCAATAGGTTGGTTTGGTAATATATTCACCTAAAACACAGCCTCATGAAAATAAATTTGTAGGTTAAGAGTGTTGACTACTTGTTTCAATTATCCCATGGTATTCATAATAGATAAAATATCAAAAGAATGTGTTGAATCTTTGATAGTGGTTGTAAATTAACATGCACACAAAACATATGAATAATTAAATATTTTCCACTATCAATAGGAGGATCACCAAATGGTTTTACAACATTTTTTAAAGAGGTATCTATGGTTAAATAGGTGAGTATATCCTGTTGGATAGCATGAATGTTGGTACTATTGTCATTACAAGGTGATATGGTATTTAAAGTCTTGTGAACTTCAATATAAGTAGAGGAAACTACTTCACTTGTAAACATTTGGTCTTTAGTATTAGAAAATGCAAAGGAGGGAAGAAATGAAACATTTACTAGTTTACTTGTAACAATCATGAGAGGGAAGAATACAAATTTCACTTTCATTTTTACTTTTTAAAGGAGGGAGAGAAGATGAAATGATATATTTGATTATATTTAACTTACATGACTTGATCTTTGAAAAAGATAGATGAAATATACTACAAACTTTCCTTGTGTCCCCAAATAATGCACTTTTCAGAGTGATTTCATAATGATTTTCATATACACTCTCATTTTTTTATTCAAATAAATATGAAAAGAGACATATAACATGAATTTTGTTGGACACAAATTATAGGGGTATAATTTTTTTAACTATTTTCATTTGAGACACCCAAATAAGGAATAGAATTTTCAACAAGGGTATTACATGGAAAAGAAGGAACACACTTGATTTCATAAATATTTACATCATGGGAGATAGATAAGAAACGTTTAACTTCTTCAACATTTGCATCATTGGAAAGGGAATAAACATACTTGTTATTTGAAGTAATTAAATAATTTTTTCATGCAACATTTTGAATTTAAATATTATGAGTGCTACCATATTGCATATGTATTTTATCATACATTTGTGGTAACTATTAAAACCATTAATCATCAAAATGTAGAGGAATAGAAGAAGTATCATAATGAATAGGGATATCATAGAACTCATACCCAAAATTATAATTTTCATTATCACTCCTTGCTCATTTATAATTACATTTGCATCATTGGTTCTTTCATTATCATGGTTTTAAGCAAAGGGTGATTTATCCTATTTCTCATATTATATAAGATCTTCATATGCAATACATTGATCATCAAGCAAATTAGATAAATGATCATGATAATTAATATTTCCTAAATGAATTGATATTAGTGACTCCATAAGTATTTTAACTTTTAATAAAATTATGAAGCACACAACCACTAGGACCAAAGTAATAATGTAACTAAGAATTCTTAAACTATGCCCATAAAAGTAAGAAAAAAATAGACATGAACTTAAATTAAAATAATATAAAATGAAATTATTTTGAAGGAGAAGGACCTAAATGAAAAATAGAGTTTTGGCTCAATAAGAAAGGTTAGGTTCAACAAATGTTTTATGATTTTTTGGATTTTCATAGAAAACACTCAAATTAATAAACTATTTTATAATGAATGACAATATTTAGATGTAAACTAAAATATATTTAATAATATATATTTTTCCTAATTTAACATGTGAAATAAATAAATAAATTAAAAGGTATAAAAATGGTAAAAGAGATCATATCTTGTTTGATATTGATGTTTTGAGGTATAACAATGATCAAGAGTTGTCACAAGGCTTTATTAGAGGTTTTTACCTTTGTTCACTCTTTGTTTTTACTATTTTTAACCATCAAACACTTATATCAAATAGGTAAAATATCATTCACATGTGTGTTTCCCTCTAATGCAAGTGTCCATTCAAATATTTACATAGCAAGGGATCCAAATTTGAATCAGACATGTGTTGTCACCTATATAACTATCATGCATCTTAAATTATATCTACTTATGAATAAAATTCATCTAATGAAAAAAACCCTAATTACTTTACATTTGAATCCGTATAACTTGATAAAAATGGGTTATCACGTGATTCAATCTAACACTATAAATCTTGGTTATTTCCTAGTGTTTCCTACTTATGTAATACTCAAAGAGGGCCTTACACTTGAATGTATTTCTCCCTCCTAAGCATATGCGTGTAATTTTATCTATGAAACTATATAATCTTTATCTTAGTAACCCTTTTGTAAAAGTAATGCAATAATATATTTGACCTTTTGAATGCATCAGATGTTGAATTCAGTATTGTAGTATACTTTGATAGTTTGAAACATATATTATTTTCCAATTTAGTAATTATTAAATTAAATTGATAGGTATCATAATTAGATAATAGCCTTTATATATATAAGGACCTTTTGATATTTAATTAGGATCTAGTGACATGAAAAAATATGAAAATAGGATGGGAAAATAAGATTAAACTAATGGTATCAAAGTGTAATATACAAAAAATGACAAAAAGATAAGCTTGGACACCTGTGACATAGTTGGACATTGGCATTGACACTAGTGTCCAAAATAGATGCAAGTGTCTAGGGGATTAAAAAATATAGATATCATGAGAAAAAAGGTATGTATCCTTGTCATACATTATATGAAGAGTAATGCAATAACATACAAGCCCAAAGGGTAGGTAAATCAATTGAAATAAGATGAAAATAAAGAGGTCTAAAATAAGTCATATCACTATATAATCCTTATTCAAGATATTTATACATGTAAATATGCTATAAATACATGTTATGCAATTATTTTTTTACCAAATATGGGTGTTTATAATAAGATACCACCTAAAAATTTGAAGGAAAAAAAGAGGTATAAGAAATCAATGAAAAAGTACAGTAAGAAAAGTATAATGTAACAATGGATGCCACCACAAAGGTAGAAGAAGAAATAATGGAAAAGACAATTTTATTCAAATGAAAAATTATCAATGCCATTATATTTGCTCTATATATTCCATAATACACACCATAATGCACTGATATTCATCTTGACAAATTATTTCCAATATAGAAACAACACTTTGTAACCTTTTTTTGTGAAAGTGAAAATGAGTATTGGATGCATCAGCCTTTTGTTTTGGAAGAAGCAACTAGAAAGTAATCCAAGGCTATTATCAAGCAAGACCATGGGATGATGCTTACCCAAAAAGGCCATTATATCAATGCATTTAGGATAAAGTTAAAAATATGATAAAACATCGATCACTCTCAAAGGTAGAGAAGCAAACCATCTAAGAAAAGATGGTGGAATGATTTAAGTTTGAATAAAGTGCATAACCATTAGAAAATAATTACTACAACCACCACAAAGTCAAGATAAACATTTATTATGTTCTAAAACCAATAACAAATGTTGTTACTTATTTTTAATTTACTCTAGGTTGGTTCATAGTAATATAATTCCAAAATAAAACCTTGAATTCTTCAGAGGGAGAGTTAAATCAATAATTTGCATTATATGACATTGTAAAGGAACCTACTAGAGCAAAAATAAAATGACTATTATATTTGGATGATTAATTACATGTCATGTAGGATCAAATATCCCACATCATCACCAACACCCCCCATCTTTCTTTTTTGAAAAGGAGACCCTTGTGATTATTTTTAGATCTTTTATATTCTAGAATAAATGTGAAATATTATTTGATCTTAAATTTTAAAAGAAAGTCAATCTTTAAAAAAGAAATGAGTTTTGGTGTATCTGATTATGATCATGTTTTTAATGTAGATAAATAATCATATTTGAGGTGATTAATTGCAAGTTTTATGGAAGAAGTCAAGGTTCCCAAATAGTAAACCTTGGGGGTTTGAATTAAAACATTAATGATAAAATTTAGCATGAATTTTTTTTCATGATCAGGTTTTAATTTAAAATTCTTTCACTTTTGTAGGTATAACACTTTACACTTGTTCATTAGATTTAACCCAATGGTGCATCATGTTTGAAGTCTTTTAGAAAGACATATAGTTAATTATTTGAGCCCCCATAAGGATCCAATGGTGATTGTTTGATTAGAGGTTTTAAATCTAATGGTGTGAATTAAAGCCAAAGCTATAGGAACTCTCAAGAGCTTTACACAAGGAATTTAATTATTGAATAGTTAAATTTAATTGTCTTAAATTTGATAGGTTTTATCCCATCATTTGATGTCTATGAGGATGTATTTGACATGATCAAACCCATCAAATTTAACCTAGACAATACCTAAAGCTACAAAAACTCTCGAGAGCTTTTCACATGGAATTTAGTTATTAGATAAATAAATATCATTGTATTAAATTTGAAAATTTTGCTTCCATCATTTGACATCTGTGAGGATGTATTTGACATGATCATAACTATCAAATATAACCTAGACAATCCTTGAAGCCTTAAGAATTCCTGAGAGCTTTTCACATGGCATTTAGTTATTAGATAAATAAATTTCATTGTCTTAAATTTAACAAGTTTTCTCCCATAATTTAACATTTGTGAAGACATATTTGATGTGACCAAACCCATCAAATTTATCCTAGATAATCATTGAAGCTATAGGAACTACTAAGGTCTTTACACATGGAATTTAGTTATTGAATCAATAAATTTCATTATCTTAAATTTGATAATTTTTCTCTTATCATTTGACATCTACAAGGATGTATTTGACATGACTGAACCCATCAAATTTAACCTAGATAATCCTTAAAGCCTTGGTAACTCTATTGTCTTAAATTTGACAAGTTCACTACCATCATTTGATGTGTTTAAGGATGTATTTGATATGAATGAACCCATAAGATTTAACTTGGATAATTTTAAAATCCTAATCAAAGGGGGTATTTCTAAAAAACCTTTTAATAAAATTCCAAACTTTCTATGAAGACAACCCTAGTATATAAAGATCTTAGTTTAAGTCATTTTGTGTTTTTTTTAAAACATAAAATTCTAAATGACATTTTTAAGCCTAAGATTCACATAATAATGGAATTGATTAAAAGGTAACCATATTTCAAGATCTAGTGATGATCGCTTGTTTGTCATATTTTATCCAATAGTGCATTGAGCCTTAAGCCTTTTAAAAAAACATGCAGATAATGATCTGGCCCTTGCTAAGATCTATGGTGATCACTTGCTCATTAGATTAGATCCAATGATGTGATGAAGTTGAGGAATTTTTAAAGGCCTCATGAGCTTAACACATTGCATAATTAGTGAGCTTAAAAATCAAGATACCAATGAAATTCAAGGACTTGGATTCAATTTTCCAAAGCAAAATATAGAGAACTTTTGAAAGCTAATGGCTACCCTTCAACTACCATTTATGAAATTTGTCATGAAAGGCATGGAACCCTAAAACATAAGGTCCACATTGATATGGAAGATCAAAATGAAATATATCCTATGATCAATAATGTAGAAGACATGAGAATTAGGTCACATCAATTTTGAGGAACGTATGAAATCAAGAGTTGGTTATTTTTGCCATTAAAGCTAAAAACCCTAAAGCCTCTACAAAGAAGGAATTAAGTCAGTTCAAAAGATCACATAGTAATAAAACTAAGTATAACTTGATTTTATATCAAGTGCCTTAATGATATTTTTTTCCATAACTATAATTTAGTGTTATCAATGGTGGTGGGCAGGTAATAGATGAAAATTGAAGAAGAGTTTTAGCTAACTTCATATGGTGAAGGAAGGGTCTTTAGAAACATAGAGTTAGATTTAATAGCCTTGAATGTGCATGGAATTAGAAATTGGTTCAAATTATTCTTTTTTATAGAGGAGCTACAACCAATTTCCTAGGAGGAAAATAGGAATGCTATGGTGCACCAAAGATATAAAGAACTAGTATCAATTTAAATGGTAAGCCTTCACTATGTGGCTACTAAACTAAAGGTAATGCATTACATGGACCTTCTTGTTCCTATTTTCATTGGCTATAGAATATATGGAGAATGGATTATTCATGAAGGAATTATCAATAAAGTTGCATGTATAGCTCCTATAGATTTTGAGGCTTACTATAAGCTCCCTTTAACTCATGTTGATATCCCTTCTTTGAGAGAATGGATAAATTCCCAAAAACTAGATTTAGTCCTCTCACCTTGGTTAATCCAAGGTTACATATTTTCAAGACCCCTGATGGTGAGATTCCTATTGGCCAATTGAGGGAGGGTGTTAGGGTAGTTGTATTTATTGAATAAAGCCTTTGGTTCCTCTTCTAAAACTTATTTGATTAAGGTCTGGGTATCTTATGTCCATTGCATGTTGGAGCAGAACTTAACCCCTCCCATTAGAGACTTAATAAGTTTTTTCTTGGCCAAACAATTAACATCCATCAAAATAAAAACATCCAAGCAATTATTTATGATGTCTTACCTCTTGGATTCACTCCTAGCCTTTATTAATTTCCCTAGCATCAAAAATTAGTCCCCTAATGGTAAAACTACCATTTCCCATCATTAATCCAAATTAAATATATTCAAATACATGAATCACATGTAATTCAAATGTGATGGTATCTTCCTTGTCATTTTTGAGGTAATCACTAGTATCCCTATGCCCAACCTTCATCCTTTAATCAAAAGACAACTGGAGACCATGGGACATGTGTGTTTTATCTAGATTACACTATAATAAGGATAGAAAGAAGCATGGTCCAACCATATAGATTACCTATATATGTTCTTAGTAAGCTTTCAAAGCAAGGAATTGATTATCAAATCATCCAAGAAATGGATTGGCACATTGGTATAATATTAAGAAATATTAGGTTTATCCCTTTCCACTAGACATTAGCAAAATTGTAATTGAGGATTGGAAATAGCTAGATATCATAGTGGTACACAGGAACTCTTTTGATTTCCAATTGGATGATCTTAAGATGTGGGTCCCCAATGATAGAGTGGATAGCCATATTTAAGATAAAATGGTCCCAAAGGTTGAGTACAAACATCAACTAGGTATGGAAGATGGTATTTACACAAAGGTAAGGAACTTTGAAGAAGTTTTATCTAGGGTTAAAAATTACAACATCAAATTAGAACATAGGCTGGTCAGGGATAATAAGCCCTTAGGATAAATATGGTAACTACATCCATTACATTATCACTTATGTACAATACCATTTGGGAATGCACCTCAAGAGCTAGTTGTTGAAGGACAATCTTCTGAGCCTCAACAGAAAGAATTGACAAAGTCAACCTAGGTTGGGAAACCTAAGGATGTAAAGGGAAAAGGTAAAGATGTGATTTAGGAGTCTAGGATAAAGCATAGACCTAGTGCAGGTCCATAAATTAAGGCATCCCCACCAAGGCCTTCTTCCCCAATAGAGGTTATTAACATGATTACTTTAAAAACTACATAAATAGTGGAAAATGCCCTTATTAATATCATAACTTCTTATGGTTATAATAAGGAAGAGGATCCATCTAAGGAAGCAAACAAATAATTAGCTCCATTGGATGAAGGAAAGAGATAGGTAGAATTGGCCTTAGTTCCTCTATCTCCAAGAAAGAGGCTAGGTTAACATTTACTCGCCCTAATAGTGAAATTAACCTCTTTAGTGATGAAAATCCTATTTATGGACCAGTTATTATTGATTGGTTTATTTATGGGAAGTTACAAAAAATACCATCTCTTTCTCCTTCATTATCTTTAACTCGAGTTGACATGGATGTTAAAGATAATGTCAAGCCTGGGATTTAAGATATTCTGAATAGACAAGCAAAAATAAGAATCTACATCCATCACAACAAGGAAATATAATGGATTCATACCCTAGGATCCTGTAGGATTTCAAATGTAGAGATTCTTAAATAGCCATGGGTAAAGGAGTCTGACCCTCAGGTCCTTTTTAATATAGATACATCAACTCTTGAGAGAGTAGTGACCAATAAGGTTACTATTGGTACTATGGAGTTCACCTTTAAAAAGGTGGAACCATTTGTGGGCTTAACTCATATTCCAAGGTAGGTAATAGGGGAACATCCTATATTTCAAGAAGATGTAGCTAGTATGATACTATCATAGTCAATAATGACCTTGGCTAGAGTTTAGGGAATGAAATAGAGGATTCTCAACTTGGAGAAAGAAAAACAAGATTTAAAATCTCAGATCCTCCTTTCAATTATTAAGGACATATTTTAGGTGTTGAATAAATCTTTGATGGATGAATTTGAGAATTTGAAAACCATCAAGCTTATATTGAGTGATTTAAACCTCAAACTAAGATGGCATAAGCCTTAATCACTCAATGGTAGAATTCTCAAGCTCAGATGGAGGATCTCATCAAGGTACATAAGACAAAGTAGGCCTTAAAACTCAAGATTATCAAACTTAGACATTTGGAAATATTCATGGTAGTTTTGGTGGATAAACAAGAGGATTTGATCACCTAGAGTAATGATGTCAATGACTTCATCAGGAGAGACATAGGCTTAGTACCCCAAATTGAGAAACTTCTAGGGAATCTATTAAATAACCCTTCTCAAACCACTACTATAGGCATAATTAGTGATGAATAATTCAAGTAAAAGGTTGGTGTTCACATATAGGGCAATATAGAAAACAAAGGTCATTTAGCCAAGGACAACTAGAAAGGTTCTTGATATCATCATTTTTGTAGGGAAGAAAATTACAGAAACACAATGTATCAAGGAACTTATATCTCGGGCTGATATTGAATTTGACAAGTTAGTAGATCAAGAAGAGGATTGTCTAATGAAGCCTATAGTGTATTTTGAATTAATCAAGTATCAATATAACAAGGTGAAAGAATTCCTCAAATAATTCTAATTTAAGGACCCACTAATTAAATTCCTAAAATAATATTTTATTTGTAAATTATATGCTAGTCTATTAGCATATACTCTTTCTTGTCAAGTCAGTGTGTGACCTTCCACATTATATTTTTATATCAAGGATAGTTTTACTTATCCACATGTGGATAATTTGAAAGTTAATTGGTTAACTACCTATGTTTCCTATAAATAGGTAGATGGTTATCATTTGTAGCAGAGTGTTTTTAAACAATTGTATAACAGGGAATATTTAATACAACTAAGGAATTCTAAAAAAAATGTTTAGATAGTTTTGTTGAATGTCCATGCTACCTCTAAATTGTAGATAGTCATCTTGAATTTAAATGATTCTTCTTGTTTTATGTTACATTCTTTGTCATAGGGTTGTTAATTTGTGATAAATTGTAAATAGACTATAAATATCTTAAGTATAATTCATTTTATTTGCTCTATATTTGTATGTACTTAGGTTATTCAGATCTTAATAGCAAATCTTTAAAGTAAATTAGGTTCTTACTTATGATTCATATTTTTCCTTTCGATTTTACCTAATTTGTGATATAATTTGAGCTTATCCTATTTTATAACATAAGTTGGTTCAAATGTGCTCAAAGTAATTTAAATATTGTCATAATATTTGAGATGAAAACCTAAAATCATGTTTCTTTCTTATTTTACCCTTCTTTTTTCTTATTTTTATCAAGATTCACTCTAGCTTAAAAACCATTCTTAATACTCATTTATTTTAGCCTCTACGTCATCAAAAAATATTGAATATCTAAAGATTTAAACCCTAGTGGCTCCTCCCAACTAAATCAAACAAATATTGTGGATAGTTCTCATACTCTGCTTTTATTTCCAACACAAACATAATTAAATTGTCATAAACTGCAACTCATGCCTTAGATTTTTCAAATCCTAAAATGAGTAGTGTTCATCAACACTAAAGATCACCTATGGTACATTTTGAAGCATCAACATGAGAATCTCCATTGGAACTAGAAGTAGGGCCTCATTAAAGATACTTAATGTCTTTCAGGTGTATTTGGTCAAAATTACTCTACATTTTTCATGATTATGTTTATTTTAGCATAAATTATGTAAAGATTGGTGACCTTTATAGAAATATAAATTTTATTGCTAATAATTTATTAGTATTTGGAGTTAAAATGGCTTATTTTTTTCAAAATACAATAAGAGGTTTATTTGAGTCATAAGTTGTAAAGATTGATCACATTTTCATAATTCAGTACATCTTTGAACTTATTTAGTTAAATATTGATGTCCTTTTCCCTCTTGTGAATTATTTTTTTGCAAATTAAGCTTAGTGTGCATATTATTTTTTATTATTTGAAAATTAGTGTGTTACACCATGTTTTAAAATACGATCATTAATATTCAATCTAGAATTACCAAGGATTAGGACCAGATCACATTTAGAGACTAGAGAACCCTTGCTCGAACTAGAAATTCTTAGAAGGACTAGGAAAGATAGAGGTAAGCATAGGTATTATAAATATCTACCATAATCACATTTGCAAGGGATTCATGTGCTCAATCTTCATCCAAACATGGCATGGCTTGGAAGTTCCCCTATCAATATACTAGGTGTAGTTCATGATTTACCATGTAATCCTAAAAAATATTTGCCAATATTTAGTCCAACTGGTATTATGACTATCGAAGAACATGTTAAATATTTCAAAGTTGTATTAAGACTATTAAATGTTATTCATGAAGATGTAGCATGTATGTTATTCCTATTTACATTCAAATATATTATATATGAAGGGTTCCTTAATCTACCTAACAATTATATTATCTCATGGAATAACTTTGACACTATTTTTATTGATCAATTTGTAAATATCGTAAGACCTTATGTCATCTATCATTAATTTAAAACTATTAAAAGAGATACAAGTGAACCTATTAGGTCCTTTAATACTAGGTTTAAAAAGATGTTTAGTCAGACCATGTATCCATATAAACCTAATGAAGCTTTAGCTTTGGATGTTTATAAATATGTTGTTAAACCCATGACTTCTATGTTTATAAAGAGATACCTTTCACTTATCATCACATTGGCTCATGCCTATTCTAAAGGAGTGGTTATTAGTGACAAAATTTAGCCCCAAGGATATATGGCTTCTTTTATCCCAAATCTTAATCCTCAAATGTCTGCATTAAACCTTATCCCAAATAATAACCAAAATACTCCAGCTTAAACCAATTCCCTACTTTGAATGTGTTTCCTACTCGTCATGTTTCCCCTAATGAAAATTTAGGTTTCTTAAGCCATCAAGTTACCAATGTATTTCATGACAATGACCAAAATGATTTAGTACCTATCAATGACATTAACGGTAACCAAGGTCAAAATGTCAAGGTTACAAAAAATGAGAATGAGTCTATATTGAAAATAGTACAATAAAAAATTATATATTGAGAATGACTCTATAGGTTTTAGAATGATAGTTTATATAATAAAAAAGATAATGAGCCTTTCTCTAGAAAAAAAATATGGATATAAACCTCACTGATATTTCCTTACTAGATTACTATAGGGTGCATGATACTTTCAAGCATGGTGATATTTATTGCATTGAGTTTTGTAAAGCCTTTTAAGGATTTTCAAGAATAACTTCACACATTTGAAGTGGTTCCAAACAAAGATGCTACTACAAATTATTATAAATCTAATCCATCTAATGAAGTACATATGGTGGAAACTTTTAAATTCCATTCTTAAGAGGATAATGAGCCTAAAAATATTCCTAAGGAGATTTAAGCACTCCAACAATTTTTGAAGACATATCCTCTAAGAAATATGGAACAAAAACAACCATTGACTACCTCTACCCCTCTTAAAAATTATGGAACCCCTCCAAACACTGTATCAAAGAATAATCCTAAACCCCCAAGAGGAAGTTCTTTTAATTTAACTATTGATCCTATAAGAAAAACTGGCTATAAGATTATGGAGGATATGAAAAGGATTAAAGCCAATATCACTCTATATGAGCCAACTCAGATCACAAAAAAAAGAGACTTACTTTTGGAATATTTATCTAAGAAAATTGGGAATCCCCCTAAGAATGATAGTGAAAATGTAATTACTCAATTAATCAAAGCAATGTATCCACATTTCGTACTTATAGTCAAAATATTTGGGAAGAATGTTCTTAATTATCTTTTAGATTCTGAAGTCTCAACCAACATTATGCTTATTTGCATATGTGAACAACTCAGGTTAACTCCAATCAATTTTGATAGGGTAGTCACTCAATTGGATAAATCTAGAGTTAAGGTTATAGAAGAATTATTGAATGTGCATATACAACTAACTAGTGAACCTAGGGTTCAATAATTCATTGATATCCAAGTTGTAGAAATGCTTAGTTATTATGGATTGATTTTGAGTAGAGAATGGAGTAAGGCCTTGAATTTACATATTTCTATTGATTTATCACACTTGTGGCTTCCTTGGAAAGGTGTGACAAATCAAATAAGAGTGGAAAGGGAACCTTGAATGAAACACATGATAACAGAATATAATGTTGTTAATGAAAGGGTAAATTTATTGGATTTTGATTTGGGATTTTTCACTTTAGAAATTGCAAAATAACTAGTTTCCAAAAGTTCTCCTTTAATTTTTGGTTTGTGGAAGTTATATATTGATGGTGCCAAGTGTAAATTACGATCAAGATCTGGTATTGTATTGATGGATCCTTTAAAAAAATAATACAATGCAACTTATAAGTTATAATTTCCTTGTATCAATGATTTAGCTGAGTATGAAGCTCTCATACTTGGATTGCAATTTTCCATTAAGCATAAAATTAAGAAAATCCTTGACTATGGAGACTCTGAACTTGTGGTTAACCAAGTGAGGAGTAAATACTAGTGAAAATTATCTTACTTAAAGAGATATAATTTTAGGGTGTGGGACTTGATCGAATCTTTCAATGCCTTGAATATCTTAGTTGTTCCAAGATAAGAAAATAAATTTTTTGATGAGATCTCCTATGTTCTATCTAACATCATGCCTAATCATGATTCTTGAAGCATTAGTATTGAGCTAGTACCATGTCCTTCAGATCCTGACAATGTAAATATTTTCCAAGTTTCCAATGATGATCAATAAATCATAGATTTCTTAACTAATTCTAGAGATTTTAAATCTCACATTATTAATGAGGTTGATGAAACTTTTCTTGTGGAGGAACTTAATGGTAAAATCATCCAATTAAGTGAAAATAAAATACCTAAAGGGATGATTTCATTGGAAAGACTATTTAAACTTGACAAGATTTTTGAAGGAACTAAACAACCTAAGGTAAATGGTAGAGATTATCATGCGATGAATCGTGGTCCACATGATCAGCCCCAAATGGGGAATATAGGGAAGGCTTTCACTAAAATGGAAAATAGAAAAGCTAGAGAATTGCTTACAAAATATAAGGATATAATTACTTGGTCCTATGAAGATTTGAAAATATTTGACCCAAGGGTCATTACTCATATTATACCTCTTCAATAAGATTGTAAACCTTTTAGATAAAAGAAAGGCTAGTCAAACCTATTTTAAAACCCATGATTTTTAAAGAACTCAAGAATATGTTGGGTGCAAGGATAGTGTTTTCTATTAGACATTCCACTTGGGTGGAAAACCTAGTCCCATTTAGAAAAATGAATGGAGAAATAAGATTGTGCATAGATTTTAGGAATCTGAATAGAGCATCTAAAAAAGGATAATTATCCTTTACCTTCTCTAGACCAGGTTATCCAAACTATTTTAGGATCCTCCATGATGTCTTTTTTAGATGGATTTTCTAGATATAAGTAGGTGCTTGTTGCTTTAGAGGATAGGATGAAAATAACTCTTACTACTAAATGGGAAACATATGCATACAAGATAATGCCCTTTGGATTAATTAATGTAGGGAAACTTTTCAAAGGGCCATGGACCATGCTTTCCAAGGTTTAGTGGGAAATTTTATCATCATATATATGGATGATCTTACATTATTTTCTAGAAATAAAAATCAACATTTTGTACATTTACGATATGTATTTGATAGATACAAAAAGTATGGTGTATTTCTTAACCCCAAGAAAAGTATATTCTATGTCACTAAAGGAAAAATTTTGGGTCATATCATTACCAAAGATGGGATTTATATAAATCCTGATAGAGTAGAGGCCATTTCTAAAATTGGGTTGCCTAATAGCTAAAAAGAACTTAAGTCATTCTTTGACAAGATTAATTTTATGAGGAAGTTTATTTTAGGCTTCGTTGAGATTATCAAACCTTTGAGTTATATGCTTAATAAAGATGCTATAATTTATTGGAATGAAGAATCTAAGAAGGCCTTCACTAAAATTAAGAAGGTAATCACTAAAGATCTAGTCCTCATAAGTCCTGATTTCTCAAAAGATTTCTATCTATATTCATTTGCTTCTAAGTATACTATGGCTATAGTGTTAATTCAAAAAATTGATGAAAATGATCATCCCATAGCTTTCATGAGCACAAAATTCAAAATGTAGAAGTAAATTATTCTATGATTGATAAGTAATCTTATGCATTGGTAAAGGAAATAAAAACCTTTAGACATTACCTCTTTAGAAATAAGGTACATGTCATATTATTTGATCTAGCTATAAATCTTATGTTGAGTTAGAATGGGCTTAGAGAAAGAAGAGGCAAGTGGATGGATATTCTACAAGAATATGATATAGAGATGAAAATAATAAAATTAGTAAAATGTCAAGGTTTTTTTTAGATGATCACTAGTATTGACCCAAAATTCCATGTTATGCAAGTAGATCAATGAATTTTCCAACCCAATGAGTGGTATGACTCTATTATCTATTTACTTGTCAATGGTGTTTGTCCGCTAGGATTTATAAGAGAAAAAGAGAACCTTGAGGCTCAAATCAGATCATTACCTCATCAAGAATGGAATCTTGTATAGGAAGAACTTTGAGGGAATTAATTTGAGATGTGTGTCCAAAGAAGAATCAACTTGGATTATAACTACTTTCCATGAGAAGCTGGGAAGTGGACACCCTTCAAGAAGAACCACAACTTACAATATTCTCAAGGCTAGATATTATTGGCCTACCCTGTTTGAATATGCTTATAAGCATGTGAGGGAGTGCCATTCATGTTATATTTTTAGCACAAAGGAGCAAAATATAGCCATGCCTTTACAACACATGATGGTAGATAAACCTTTTATACAATGGGGATTAGACTTTATAGGAGTAATAAACCCTAATTATTAAAAAGGACATAAGTATGTCCTAACTTATATATATTATTACACTTGGTGGACTAAGGTAGTGGCCACTAACCAATGTATAATAGAAGAGGTGATCAATTTCTTAGAGGAAAATATTTGTACTAGATTTGGAACCCTAGTTTCTTTAGTTTGTGATAATGGATCTACATTCAATTCTATTGAAATGATAAAATGGGATTATGACCAAGGCATTGCACTCAAGTTTTCTTTTAATCAATACCCTAAAGGAAATGGTGTTTTTGAATCCATAAACAAAAATATGATGAAAGATATCAAGAAATTTGCTAAAGATAGACCTAAAACATGGTATAAACTTCTTTAGTTTGCATTACGGGTAGATAGAATCAAGATAAAAAAATATTTAAAGGCTTCACCATTTTTTTTGGTATATGGTCAGGAGCCTATATTTCCCATCACCTTGAAGTTACCTATATTCACATTCATGCAAGAATACATGGAGAACAACCATGAACTTACTAATTCTAGGCTATTAGACATCATTCAAATGGAAGATGCCAGAGAAAAGGCATTTATAGACTTTAGTAGAAACCAATCAATCATGAAAAGATGGTTTGATAAGATATCTAAAGTGAATGTATTTAGGCAAGGAGACTTAGTCCTTCTTTAGGACAAAGCATTAGAGCCTAAAGGTAAACATAGTAAGTTCACCCTTTTATCTATTGGTCCATACCAAATTATAGAAATCTTGGGAAAAAACACTTTCAAGTTGAAAAATATCTAAGGATCAGATTTTACTTTACTCACCAATAGGAAATATCTCAAGCATTACTTTTCTACAACTCCATCATCAATCTTCATGGAGAGAATGTGTAAGATTGTTAAAGTTAGAATAGGTAGGCTAGTCAGTTCCCTTTCTTTCTTTGTTTTTTCTTCCTTGCTAGGCTTGTATATATTTGTTTTATTTGCATTTTGTTTTTTTCTTTCTTGGTGGTGTTCCTTGGTTGTGGTAAAGTCTCATGGTATTATTTTTTGGTTTAAAATTTCTCAAAAGTGTGAGTATAAATCTTTAAAAAATGAACATGACTGGAAATAAGGAAGTATGAAGTAACCAAGGGTATTGGTATAAATTGGTATAGGAATTTATTGTCCTACAAAGATTTAAACCTTATTTTTCATAAAAACTTGGTTTTAAGAAGAATCCTATGTAGACAATGTGAATTTGGTTTATTAACTCATATCCATGCTTACACATAAAACACATCCTTATCATAGACTAAATTTTCAATTAAAGGAGAGTATCCTAATGTAAGAACATTTGACCAAATCCTTAAAACTAGGCTGTATTGGTTTTTGACCTTTGACAAAGGACCTAGAAAATGTAAAAAAAAAACTCATTACAAAATCTATGGAAATAAAAGCTAAAAGGTGATTTAGGTAATCTCCACTGGGGCTATGGACACCTAGCTAGCAATGGAGCAAGACCTTGGGTGGAACCAAAGTTATCTCCATCAAGGCTATATACACCTAGCTAGTAGTAGATAAATGCCCAACCCTCCCCTAAATTAAGATTTATTATTATTACATAAATCTAAAGTGCTCAAAGTTAAGTGTAATGGACCAAAAAGGATATGAACCTAGACGTTGTTTCTTGAAATTTATGATAAAAAATAAGTGGAATCAAAGCACACACTTCATGTTTATGTTTTAATATCTAAATTTAAATTTTATATATTAGGAACTTGTGTCAACTAAAATTTTATTCAGGAGAGAGTATATGTCCAGATAGGATATAAATTTCATGTACAAGTTTAAACTAGATCCCTATGTTCCAGCATATTTCTATGTTTCCCCTATAATCATCATTTATTAAGACCAATACCTCCCATTTTTCCTCTTTAGAAAAGTGGAACCCTGTGATTATTTATAGAACTTCTATATTCTATAATAAGTGTGAAAGATTGTTTGATCTTGAATTTTAAAAGCAAGTCAATGTTTGAAAAAGAAATGAGCTTTAGTGTATCTGATTATGATCATGTTTTTAATGTGGCTAAATAAACATATTTAAGGTGATTAATTGTAGGTTCTATGGAAGAATGTAGGGTTCCTAAATAGTAAACCCTAGGGGTTTGAATTTAAACATTCACAAGAAAATCTAGCAATAAATTTTATACATGATCAAGTTTTATATTAAAATTCTTGCACTTTTGCAGATCTAACACTTTATGCTTATTCTCTAGATTTAGTCTAATGGTGCATCAAGTTTGAAGTATTTTAGAAAGGCATATAGTTAATTATTCAAGCCCTAGTAAGGATATAATGGAAATCACTTGATCGAAGGTTTTAAATCTAATGGTGTAAATTAAAGTCATAGCTATAGGAACTCTTGAGAGCTTTGCACATGGCATATAGTTATTGGATCAATAAATTTCATTGTATTAAATTTGATAGGTTTTCTCCCATCATTTAAAATATATGAGGATGTATTTAACATGATTGAACCCATTAAATTTAACCTAGATAATCCCAAAAGCTATAGGAACTCTCAAGAGCTTTGCATGTGGCATTTAGTTATTAGATAAATAAATTTCATTGTCTTAAATTTGATAGGTTCACTCCCATCATTTGATGTATGTGAGGACGTATTTGACATGACTGAACTTGTCAAATTTAACCTATATAATCCTTGAGGCCTTAGGAACTCTTGAAAGCTTTGCACATGAAATTTAGTTATTCGATCAATAAATTTAATTGCCTTAAATTTGATAGGCTCAGTCCCCTCATTTGATATTTATGAAGATGTCTTTAACATGAGTGAACCCATAAATTTAACTTAGACAATAGCTAAAACTAAAGGAACTCCAAAGAGATTTACATGTGGTATTCAGTTACTAGATCAATAAATTTCATTATCTTAAATTTGATAGGTTTACTCTCATAATTTGACATCTATGAGGATGTATTTGACATGATCAAACCCATCAAATTTAACTTAGACAATCTATGAAGCCTTAAGAACTCCATTGTCTTAAATTTGATAGGTTTACTCCCATCAGTTGACATATATGAGAATGTATTTGACATGACCAAACCTATCAAATTTAACTTAGACTATTTTTAAATCCTAATCAAAGGGATCATTTCTATAAAACCTTTTAAATAAATTCCTAGCTTTTTATGAAGATAAACCTAGTATATAAAGATCTTAGCCTACGTCATTTTGTGTTTCTTTTTTTTAACATAAAATTCTAAATGATGTTTTTAAGCCTAAGATTCATATAATCATGGAACTTATTAAAAGTTAATAATATTATAGGATCCAATGGTGATCACTTATTCACTATATTTGATCCAATGGTGAATTGAGCTTGAATCCTTTTTAAAAAACATGCAATTAATTATATAGCCCTAGCTAAGATCCATGGTGATCATTTGCTCACTAGATTAGATCCAACAGTGTGATGAAGTTGAATATGTTTCAAAGGCCTCGTGATCCTTGACACATGGCATAATTAATTATCTTAGAAATCAAGAAACCAATGAAATGCAATGGCCTAAAATCAGTTTTTCAAATCAAATAAAGAGGACTTTTGAAAGCTAATGGCTAGCCTTCAACTAGCATCTATGAAAATTTCCATGAAAGGCATAGAACCCTACCACATAATATCCATTTAGGTATGGAAGATCAAAATGAAATATATCTTATGATCGATAATATAGAAACATGATAATAAGGTCCCATTAAATTTGAGGCACCTATGAAATTAAGAGTTGGATTCTTTTTGCCATTAAAACTAAAAACCCTAAACCCTCTATAAATAAGGACTTACATCGGTTCAATTGATCGCATATCAATAAAAGTAAGTGAAACTTGATTTCAGAGCAAGTTCTATAGTGAGATCTTTGTTTTCATCAACTATAATTTAGTGCTATCAATGGCGATGGGTAAGCAATAGATAGAAAATGAAGCAAATTTTTACCTAACTTCAAATGGTGAAGGAAGGGTCTTTAGAGACACAAAATTAGATTTAACAACCTTAAATATGCATGGAATTAAAAATTGGTCTAGATTATTCTTCTTTATAGAGGAGTTACAACCAATTTACTAGGAGGAAAAGAGGAATTCTATGGTGCACCAAAGATATAAATACCTAGTATCAATTCAGCTAGTATCCCTTCACTATAAGGCTACTAAACCAAAGGTAATGCATTGAATTAACCTTCTTATTCCTATTTTTTTTGACTACTGAATAGATGGAGAATGGATTATTTATGAAGGAAGTATAAATAAAGTTGCATGTATAATTATTATGGCTTTTGAGGCTTACTATAAGCTCCCTTTGCCTCATGTTGATCTCCCTTCCTTGAGAGAATGGATAAATTACCAAAACCTAGATTCAATCATCTCACCTTAGTTAATCCAAGGTTCCCATGTTTTTAGGACCCTTAATCTTGGGATTATTATTTCCCAATTTATGTAGGGTGTTAGGGTAACTATGTCTTTATTGAATAGATCCTTTGGTGCATCTTCTATAACCTATTTGATTAAGGTCTAGGAATCTTATGTCCTTTGCAAGTTGGAGTGGAACTTAACACCTCCCATTTGAGACTTAACAAGTTTTTCCTTGTCTAAAAAATTTACAACACTCAAGAGAAAGACCTCCAATCAATCCTTTATGATGTTTTACCTCTTAGATTCACTCCTAGCCTCTATTAATTTCCATGGCATCTGAAATTGGTCCCCTAATGGTAGAACTACCATTTCCCATCATTACTCTAAATTACATATATTCAAATATATGAATCACATGCAATTCATATGTGATGGTATCTTCTTAGTAATTTTTGAGGCAATCACTGGTATCCCTATGCCCAAACTTCATTCTTTAATTAAAAGACAAGTAGAGATCATGGGGGATGTGTGGTTCTATCTAAATTACACTATAATAAGGATAGAAGGAATCATGGTCTAACCATACAAATTGCCTGTATATGTTCCCAATAAGCTTGTATAGCAAGAAATTGCTTATAAAATCATTTAGGGAATGGATTGGCACTACAAGAAGAATAAAAATGATCAGGTTCATCCCTTTCCACTGGATATTGGTAGAATTGTAATCAAGGATTGGAAATAACTAGGGATCTTGGTGGTGCATAGGAAATATTTTGATTTCTAGCTGGATGGTCTTAAGATGTGGGACCCTAATGATAGAGTGGCTAGCCATATTTGGGATAAAAATGTCCCAAAGGTTGAGTAAAAAAATAAACTAGGTGTGGGAGATGGTATTTACACAAAGGCAAGGAACTTTGAAGAAGTCTTGTCTAGGGTTAAAAATTAGAACATCAAATTAGAACCTAGGCTAGTTAGGGATAATCATCCCCCATGAAAAATATGGTAACTACATCCCTTACATTATCACTTGTTTACAAGACCATTTGGCACTACACATCAAGAGCCAGTTGTTGAAGGACAATCTTATGAGCCCCAAAAAAAAAAATTGACAAAGTCACCCTAGGTTGGGCAACCTGAGGATGTAAAGGGAAAAGGTAAAGATGTGATTAGGAGTCCAAAATAGAGAATAGACCTTATGAAGGTACACAAATTTAGGCATCTCCACCAAGGCCTTCTTCTCCAATAGAGGTTATTAGCATGATTGCTTTAAAAACTAGGGAAATAGTGGAAAGTGCCCTTATTAATATCAAAAATTCTTATGGTTTTGATAAGGAAGAGGATCCATCTGAGGAATCAAGAAAATAATTAGTTCCATTACATGGAGGAAGAGAGACATGAATAATTAGCCTTAATTCCTCTAGCTCTAAGAAAGATGCCTAGGTTAACTTTCACTCACCCTAATAGTGAAATTAACTTCTTCAATGATGAGAATATTATTTATGGAGTAGATATTACTAATTGGTTTGTTTATGGGAAGTTGTAAAAAATCCCATCTCTTTCTCCTTCACTAGCTTTAACTTGAGTTGACATGGATGTTCAAGATAATGTCAAGCCTTGGATTCAGGATATTCTAAATAGACAAGCGAAGAGAAGAATTTAGATCCTTCACATAAAGGAAATATAAGGGATTTATACCCTAGGAGCCTCTAGGAGTTCAAATGTAAAGATTCCTAAATAGCCATAGGTAAAGGAATTTGACCTTTAGGTCCTTTTCAATATAAATACATCAACTCTTGAGAGAGTAGTAACCAAGAAGGTTATTGTTGGTACTGAGGAGTTCACCTTTTAGAAGGTGGAACCTTTTATGGGCTTAACTCCTATTCTAGGGTAGGAAATAGGGGATCATCCTATATTTCAAGATGTAGCTAGTATGGTACTATCCCAGTCAATAATGACTTTGGCTGGAGTTCAGGGAATGAAATAAAGGATTCTCAATGTGGAGAAAGAAAAATAATATTTAGAAGCTCATATCCTCCTTTCAATTCATAAGGTTGTATTGAATGTGTTAAATAAATACTTAATGGACATATTTAATAATTTAAAAGGCATCAAGCTTATATTAATTACTTTAAACCATCAAACTAAGATTGCACAAGCCTTAATCACTCAATGGTAGAATTCTCAAGTTCAGACGGAGGAGTTCATCAAGGTACATAAGACAAAGCAGGCCTTAGACTTCAATATTATCAAACTTAGAAATTTAGACATCTTCATGGTAGTTTTGGTGGATAAAAAAGAGGATTCTATCACTTAAGGCAATGATTTTAATAGCTTCATCAAGAGAGACACAGGCTTGATAAGTTGAATCAAGAAACTTCTGGGGAATCTATTAGATAACCCTTCCCAAACCGTTACTATAGGCCTGGTTAGTGATGAAGAATTCAAGAAAAAGGTTGATGTTCACATCTAAGGCCATCTAAGTCACTAGAGACAATAAAGGTCAATTAGCCAAGGATAACCAAAAGATTCTTAATATCATCATTTCTATAGGGAAGCAAATTACAAAAGCACAATGTATCAAGGAACTTATATCTTGAGTTAATAATGAATTTGACAAGTTAGTAGATCAAGAAGAAGATTGTCTAATGAAGCTTACAGTGGATTTTTAATTAATTAAGGAGCAATATACCAAGGTGAAAGACTTTCTCAAATAGGGATAATTGAAGGAACCACCAATGAAATTCCTAAAAGAATATTGTTTTTGTATAGTATATGCTAGTTTGTTAACATATACTCTTTCTTTTAAAGTTATCATATGACCTTCCACATTGTATATTTATATCAATGACAACTATCCTTATTCACATGTAGATATTTTGAAACTTAACTAGTTAACCACCTATGTTTCCTATAAATAGGCAGATGGTTACCATTTGTAGGGGACAATTTTTGAGGAATTATATACCAAGAACATTTAATACAAATAAGGAATTCTAAAAAGTTTTTTTGGATATTTTTTTCAAATGTCCATGCTACCTATCAATTACAGATAGTCATCTTGAATTTGAATGATTCTTCTTGATTTAAGTTACAACCTTCCTCATAGGGTTGTTAATTTATGATAAATTGACTGTAAAAATCTCAAGTATACATTGTTTTATTTTATCTGTATTTGGATGTACTTAGGTTATTTAGATCGTAATAGCTAATATTTAAAGTAAATTTGGTTCTTACTTATGATTCATATTTCTCCTTTGAATTTTCCTAATTTGTGATATAATTTGAGCTTATGTTATTTTATAATATAAGTTGGTTCAAATGGGCTCAAATAAATTTGAATTTTGTCTTAATATTTGAGATGAAACCTGCAATCACATTTCTTTCTTACTTCACCCTTCTCTTTTCTTATTTTTATCAAGATTCACTCTAACTTAAATATCATTTTTAATACTCATTTAGTCTAGCTTCTAAGTCATCAAAAACTATTAAATATCTAAACATTTAAACCTTGGTGTATCCTAAACACTAAATCAAATAAATATTGTGGATGGTTCTCATAATTTGTTTCTATTTCTAGCATATACATCATTGAATTGTCACAAACTACAATTCATGCCTTGGATTTTTTGAATCCTAAAATGAGTAGTGTTCATCAACACTGAATATCACCTATGGTAGATTTCAGATCATCAATATTTGGTAGTAATATAGTTCCAAAATAAATCCTTGAATTCTTTATAGGGAGAGTTAAATCAATCATTTACATGATATGACATCACAAAGGAACCTACTAGAGAAGAAATAAAATGACTATTATATTTGGATGATTAATTACATGTGAAGTAGGATCAAAGATCCCACATCATCACCAATATTGATTAATCTATAGGTATAATGAATAATTTATGGATAAAATGGACATAAAGATGGATAATTTTTATAAATTGATCAATAGTCAGCCCCCAACAAATGACATCATCGACCTAGTCAAAGAGAATTTTTGTTCAAAAAAAAAACACATGCCAATGGATGCATCATTGAATGGAAATATTTTGATTCTAAATTCAAAACACCAATAATTTTTATAGATGGGCAAAATTACATAACACTTGACAAGATTTTATATTATTTTTTTGAGCATATAAGCAAACTTCATAAGCACATAATTATATTATGACATTTTAAAACTACATAAGTCAATCATGGTATTGTATGAACTTCATTTTATCATAGAGAAAGAACATATATGGTTAGTCATAATAAATAGATATGTCTATTGATAATTTGAAGGTAATATGATATATCAATATTGTGTTCTAAACTATTACATATAACCACTTTGAGTATAGCAATTAGAAATAAATTGAATTATTAATCTATATAATTATATTCATCATGTGTGTTATGTTTCATTTTTTTTGGATATTATATGTTAGGGAAATATAACTAGATACTTTCTCTAGGCATAGATATAACTAATGAAGACACTTAATAAAAAAGGTAATTTCACTAGCTATAACTCTATAAGAATATATGTGAATCGTATAAGACACAAAAACAATAAAATCACTTCAAACTAAGTAATTAAAATTATGAGTTGGATCACCAATCAAATGGATGTGATAAAGAAGACAAGAGAAAATATAAATTAATAAGTAAGGAATAATCAAGGTGCAATGGGTGGATAATATAGTTTTACAACACATCCACCATTAGAGATGAATTATCAACAAAAAACACATACATGATCAAAAATATATCTGGCAAGATATCTCTCTCCATTCACCCATCAAACCAAAACCACCAGAAACACTAAAAAATATAACCAACAAATCTTTCCATTTGATAAAGATTTTAAAGCACCAAAATTATGTAAACATTTGTGTAGTGCCATTTTTTACAAAGTTCTATATAACAAATAAGATAAAAAAATTCAACCCTATGAGTTGTTGATCCAAGAAACATCTCAATCCCTTTAAATAAAAAATGTGTACCAACTAAATCAATATTAATATATACTAAAGGAGTATTTTAAAAATTAGTATATGATGTTGTACACTTGGAAGACATGTTTAAATATATATGTGCACATTTGTAATAAATCCACCACTTTTGGTTGGAATTAGACATGGAAAAATTAATGCATCAAGTGATATAAAAAAATACTTAGGATTCAAAACCAAAATAAAAATACATCCCACATATGAATTTATATGTCTAGGAAAGATCTAATTATTTTGTGTTATCAAAAACCATAATCTAGATTCTACTTAGTTACTTACATAATAGAATTTTCTTCTTAGATCAATATCATCAAATTACTACCTGGGACATTGAAAGGGTAACAAGGTTTTTGAAAGAAGTAAATAACAAGATAAGTATAAAAATAAGTCTTTTGATAAAGGTGCATATGGATCTAATTTATTAAAATTCATTAAAGGAAAACATGACATCAACTTACGAACCATCCACAATGTTTCCTACACATACACAATAAATTATTTTACATGGAAAATCTATTTTACCAATGAGGAATATGTCATGATCCTAAGATAATAATGGTGTAATTCAATATGATTTAAATGAAGATGAAATACAACCTTAACTAGGGTATGCTTGATAAATTCAATGCCAACATTTATAAGATCAAGAGAGGTAATTAAAATTTCTGATACGGATCTCTATTACTTTGATTATAAATGTTTTACATAAACACTCTCCTAGGCACATATAAATAAGTAGAATGTGACAAAATAAATAATATAGGAGAGCAAATACAAAAAATTAGAGACTATGACCTAGAACTCTAAATTATTGTCATGTTTAACTAGCGATCTTAAGTATGACAAAACCGTAGTGCATATTATATAATTCCCCTAGAAATTGGTGCTAAATATAAAAATTAGTTTTATTTTTCCCACCATTTAATTTATTTAAATCTTCCCATATATTCCATGTAAAAAATAATTCCATCCGTTCAATATGAAGTTTTAGATAATAAAATAGAGAATCTTTTCCCAATTATATGTTCATTCCTAAAATCATTAAATAAATCCACCCCATAATATATTATATATAATATAGAGTTTTTATTTTATTAAATGCATTAAAAAAATCCAATTTAAGAAGAATAAGAAGAAGAGGAATCCACAGAACATAAACAACACCTAGAGAAGTAAGTAAAAGTCAGGGGAAACATGTACAATTTGAAATACACAAAATGGTGGGGACATAGGCATAAAAAAATGAAAATTATAGGACACAAATATATATATATATAGACACACACACACACACACACACACACACACACACACACACACATATATATACACACACACACACACAGATATATATATATACACATATATATACATATATATATATATATATATAATTAACACATCCCACACTAAAAATAAAGGATATGCTACCCAACAAGAATCATAAAAAAAAAATTTAATGGAAAAAATACCACATAACAAAACCAGGTCAGATTCAAGAAGAATCACCTAACGACATCTCAGTTAAAAATATGAAAGAAGAATCATGGCCAAATGGTATAATAAAAATGGATAGACACAAAGGATGAATAATAAAAATAAACCTTAGATAAATCCTCAACCATCAAACTTACCAAGGCATAACAAGAATTCCTAGAATTAGTAGCATAAGTAAAACATTTGGAAGAAATAAATAAGCATCAATAAGAAAAAAATGAGGAAAAATATAATCAAGAAATAAATAAAATCACAAAAATAAGATTAAAATAATAGGGAAAAATAAAATAAGGAGGAAGAAAATATCGTGAATAAAATAAACATAAAGGTTAATGAAAAGGCTCAAGAAGACCTCCTTTACAAATATACATAAGTCAAGGCAATAGTGGCAAAAAAAATAGATAAAAGGAAGAGAGGGAGGAAAAGGAGAAGGAAAAAAGAAGGAAGATAAATATAAAAAGGTAAAAAGAAGAGAAGGAAAATAAGAGAAATAGGAGAAGGAGAAAAATGAGAAGGAAGAAAAAAGAAAAATGAGAATCAAGAGGTATAAAAAGGATAAGGCAGAGAATGAGAAAAATTATAAGCTATAATAATAAATTAAAAATAATGTCATAGAGGATGCCACCATTCAATCATATGGAGATGAAAAGAAAAACATAGTAGTAGAAATTGATTAAAGAACTGAGTAAGATAAAAATAAGAATGTAACTAAGAAGGCCTACATTTAAGAATAAGAATCATGAAGTAAATCCATGTAATAATTCATTAAAAAACAAATTTATTCAAACTTTACCACCACCATTATCCATTCATAATCAATTGATTTCCACTCCACCTTCCATCTCCACTAAACAAATGATCACCACTTCTACCTCTCAATCCACTCTATCTACATTAAGTCTTCCACCCAAACATTCCATCACTCAAATAAAAACCATTATATACAAACAATATAAAATAAACACCATCCCTCTTTCTCCCACTCTAACTAAAAAAAAATCCATAGTTCACAAGTATAACATTACATGCATTAGTCACTTATCAAAAGTATAACTTGGAAAATATATTATAGTAAAGTACATAAAAAGACTAGTTGTAGAGATGTAAAGTGTTAAATGAAACACTACAAGATACCATATAGGAGATGAAAAAGGTTATACCAAAGTTTGAAATAAATCAAAAGCTTCTTATCATATAATTATTAATAGAGACATTGTATAATTAATTAAGAACCAATATGTCTCAGAGGTAGAGAGACAAAACATTAGGTAAACTTCCATACAAGATTTCAAACATTAATAAAAGTCAAATCCATTACATGAGAACATAAAATATTATAGAACATTAAAAACACATATTTCTTATCTACATAAAGCAATATCAGATGTTGATACATATTTTGATTTCACAGTCGGGTGGTTGGTGTATACATAATATTTTTCACTTTTAGCATTTATTGACTCTTTCTCTTACAACAACCTTTCAAGTTTAAATATCTATAAGTGCACACCTTAAAGATTATATTATAAAGGACTGGGCATGCCTTTGGTTCTTTGTGAGATATATTTATATCTATGTCATGATCATATCATTCCTATTTCTAGTTCATATTCCTCAGATTTTCCTTTCTACCTACCTCATTCCATTCTACCTCACTCATTCATGTCAATTTTCCTATTTCCAACTACATCTACCATGGCCAATGTAGTTTAATTTATCTTTCCAACTACATCTCCCATGTCTGATGTAATTCATTATGTTTTCTATCTATATCTAGCATGGATAGCACAATTTAGTGTGTTTTCCAATTACATCTTCCATGGTCATTATAGTTCAATGTGTTTTAAAAATACATCATCCATGTATGATACAGATTCTTTCACACATTTTACCTTACTATAATTTATTGACCTATATGATGTAGTTATGAGTTTGTCTTTTTGGCATTAATATTATTTCATCCTAATTTACATAGTGTAATGTTAGCTAGCTCCTCTTAACTACATCAAGATTGGTTGATGGCACTGTCTTAGGTTTCAGGAGGGTTTGGGATATTTACCACTATATATAAAGTCCACCCTTCCATTTCGATATATCATATACACTTATTTAGTTCCCATTTCACTCTCAAGTCTACCTTAATCCACATTTATAAGAGATATTTCTTAGAGTCTTGTCTTAAAAGAAACTTGTCTTGTATAAGTCTTATATATTTTCTAGGAGGTACTTAGTTATAATATATCATATTTTCCATCTTTTGGATTCTTCAGAACCACAAAAATATATTACAAATCACCATTGGCCAAAAGGGATATTGAGGCTTGATAGGTCCTCTTCAAGGTAAGTATATTCCAACCCTATCTCTTTCATTTAGTAGATAGAAGTTTTTAATTTCTTAGTAAAATAATATGTGTGTATCCTTGTTTGAGTTTTATATACACTTATACTTAGTGTGGCTATATGATTTATTGAACTTTCCATTTATCCATTTTACGTAGCCTAGGGCCCCATTTTCATACCATGACTCCTTACAAATTTGGTTATGTTTCTAACCCTTCCCCTTACTTACACTACATGTTTGTAATATTATACTACTTATAAATAAACATATAATTAGATATAATCCATTTTATTATTGGAATAGATGCTTTAGGACCCTTCACTTTAACATTGTAGACATTATTTTGTTATTATGTAGCACCTCAATATGTTACACTTGGATAACTCAGACCTTGATTGTTTATCTTAGTTATACACTCTCTTTACTTTTATAAGCCTCAAATATACCCTATGTTGTTCCCCTTGGCCTATCTCTTAGTCTAAATAGTCTTATATTGATGGCATAGACACTGTATCTTACCTAGAATACTTAAAATGTACTTATCTTACACCTCTACAATTTTTATTCATGTACCTATTTTGTTGCTCCCTAAACACTAATGTTAGGGATAGACAGTAGAATTTACTCCTACCCAAATACAAGTGTTAAGTTCTATAAAGTCATCCAATTTACAAATGAAACATATCTTAATGGTCAGCCTAAGTGATTCTATGCAATTTATTAATCCAAAAGGATTGATATAAATATAAGATCAACCATCATTCATTCCTCACCTAGAAAAGGATGAAAAAGATCAAGACACTTATAAAAATCCCTCTATCAAGCATTTAATTGATTAAAACTTCTCTACTCACAAACCAGTCATAAGTAAAACACATATACATGTTTGAAGTACTAAAATATCAATAATAAGGTCATTTTTTCCAAGTTACAAGCTAGGTCACTATTGTAATTATTTTACACATAAGCTAATATGTAGGAGATAACTATATCAGTTTGAGGTCCTATTTAGAGTATTGACTATGTAGGCAACATACATTGATAATGGGGTCATTGGGGTGAACTCGACACTATATGCCTACTAACCCAATTTTATCCAAGGTCACATTGAAGATGAAAAATTAGGGTTGATCCATTTCATAGGGATTGATAATCCATAACCCATATCTAAATGCACTAGAGTGAAGGTGAAGCTAAACCCAAAAGCATGTAGGTGGTCACATACTATTTAATTATATATTATATATAGGAAAATATCATTAGACTCATACAATAGTATAAACACAACAATCTAGGGATGACATAACTATCTAGATAGCCAAAAGGCACTAGATCTAGAATATGACATCTATTCCAGGACTATCTTCTTACCTGATTTTAGTAGTTCTATATTTAGAAATGCATTAACATCATAACAAGCTAAGTATTCTCTTATTTGTCATTTCTATATCTAGATTAGTTTTAATTTCCATATTTATACTATCTTAGCATAATAAATTCAATGTATGTTTATATATTAGTTTAGCATCTAATTAGCCAAATATAGATCTAATTATCACCCTTATACCAATTCATTTTTATTTTCTTAACACCAAGCTTAAAGTGTAATACATACCAATAACTCTATCATTTTAGGGTTAAACATTTTATTAGCTTTACCTTTTAACATCAATTATGGTTTTATGACTTTTTTATTGTTAAACTCTAAATTTCCATAAATTTTGTAATAATGTTTCCCACAGATATATTTGTTAATTATTTCATGGTCTAATACCTTATAATGGATCTCATTTATTATAGACCATGCCTAATTAACATATGTCTATCTATAATGGATGCAAAAATTATTTTCCCACATGATCCTTATTGTTATAATGTTTGAAATGAACTTTTACTTGTCACTATTTTTGTCATATTGAAGTACACCAAACCATGTCTCAAAACCTGCTTCAAAAGACACAATGGAAATATTCTTAGGTGTCGGTCACCTATAATATGAGAAAATATCTAGAGAATGCTAGCTCCTTTTCAAACCATAATGCACTTGACTTAATATTAAGTTATAACCCATAAACCTACAATAATAAAGTCTAATATAAGATACAAGAATGTTTTTTTCATGAAAAGGGATAAGAAAGGAACTAAAAAATTAAAATGAGGTGATGCACCAATATTTTTGAATCTCCTTCACCTCATTATAATAAAAATATATAATTGTTTAATATTGAATATCATCTTACACAATCTCCAAAGTAGGCCTCTCAATCATAAATGTTTCATATGAAGATGGTGGCCAATGTTAGAACTAAAGAGAATAGCTATAAGGTATTATATAAAAACAAATAATTAGTTTTCACAAATTATCACTAAATGAGTAGATATAACATAAAATATGACATATAAAAGATGAACCTACTTGCACAAATTTTAAGGGAAAAAGACATACACAAGGGAGAACAATCTCTTCCACAAGTGTAGATGAGAAAAACATAGAGACCACACAATAATACAACCTTGAATAAGGTAATATTTAATCTTTATTTAATTCAAAGTCTTATATAAGTCTGTAAAGTAAAATTTTTTTTCTATACCCACTTGAGGGATCTAAAATAAGGAATTTTCATCCCAATATATAAGAAATGAGAGATAAGAGAGAGGATAAAAGCACTATTAAACTACATAAATGCAATTTTTAAAACATATTTCTAACCTATTTAATAGATAAAAATAAATTAAATAAGGCCATTGGGCCTTTTTATACACATTAACCCATCACAGTGATGATCTTGTCATGTAAATTACCATAATAATGGAGGAAGAGGACCTACTTGTTACTATTTTTGTCACTCATAGTGTTTTTAGATGATGGATATGCTCATTTAGGGATGCCACACTTGATAAAATTATTCATTTGTTAACTTAACTCATCCCTCTCTCACATTTGCATAGAAAATCCTATTACATAGTTGACATAAAAATAGGACTCTTATGCCATTTGGAGAATTAAAGGTTGACTCGTCATGATGGGAACTTCATGGAGGATTTATATTTTTATAAGATCAATTTTTTGATGCTTTAGGTCTCCATCATGGCCTTAATGACCCTTAATCTCACCTATGTTCATGCTTGATAGGACATATGAGCATAATCAAATTTAAAATCACTTTAAAACTCATATGGTGGTCTTTAAGATAAGTATAAAAGTTAATGTGGTGTCCTATTTATTCATGAGGACTCCTTTAGAGACTTGATAAATTTCTATCTTCATACTTAAAAATCCTATTTTGTCCTCTTAACCCCTATGTAAAACTGAAATAAGATTCTTCATAACCTTAGTAGACTCTCAAAGACTTATTGCACATTAAAACTTGGTTTTGAGGTCATTCCTAAGATTAAGACCTTCCTTGATACCTTGAATCATCATCCTAATAACTATTTTTAACTATTGTACCTCTCTTCAACTTGATTTATGTTATTGAACACCATGAGGGCTTTTAAACAAATGTTATAAGTTGTAATTAAATTTGTATACTTATCAAGAAGCTTCTTGATCATGATTGAATATTTTATAGGTTCACTCCTTCACCATACTATAATATTCAATAATAGCCTTGATAAATATTTAAGGAAGGTTACATGCCTTAAAACCATGCTTAAGATGAGGAAACCATTATTTCTTCCTCTTGTAAACCTGCAACCCATGTTTTTGCATCATGAAACATCTATTTTCTTATTTACCAACCTTGTAAGTTCACTATAGGTCTGAAAATTAAAAAATTAGAAACATATGCTTCTACCTTGTGGATGATGTTCCTAGACCTATGACCTTTTGATAAATCTCTTGATTTGAGTTAGAGTGTAGGATTTAAATATGGAGGTCCAAGGGATTTTGACCATATTACTAGTGGAAACTCTTCATAGTTTGCCAGTAATTTCCCACCAAACCTTATATCCATTTATTGTCTTGGCTAGGTTTACATTCTAAGGCCTTAATATAATTGGTTATTTTCTTCATTTGTAGACATCATATAGCTATATTCAATATTTATGATCTTAATCTTTGGCCTATGAGCTTTTTGAGGTCATGAAACTATATCTAAAGTCTTCAAATTTTTTACCTTCTCCCAACTTATTTTGAAATAAATATTGACTATCATGAAGACTCCTAGGAATTTTGTAGACTTGTGGTGTGATTTCTCAATTTTAAACAATGCATTAGTATGCCTATAGTAGTTTTTGATGGCCCTATAACATATTTGGGACATAAATTCTTGGTATAAGCTCAACACTTATATCATTAGAGGACACTTTAAGACATATGAAACCTTTATCTAGAAGGTAAGCATCTTGTAAACATGTTTATAATCCTTTCAATACTTATAAGCCTGTGGTTGACTTCCTTAACTTGTATCCTTATCGAACTTTGACAGCTTCTATTAATCACTTTAGGAATATATTTAGTCCACTATTTTCATATGAAATATTAAATCTCATTTGGAATTTTAAATATTATGGCTATTCCTTTTGCCTAGTCATGCAAATTCAGTTAAAGGGTCTTATCCAAACTAACTCATGTCTTTCAACCTAGTTCAACATGTTGAGAACCCTTTTTATCCTAAAATATTTCAATGTCAACCTTGTATTAATATCATAGTCCTAACAAGAAATACATAGGCATGTGGTATTCTAAATTAATTTATTCCTATGAATATTTTTGATAAGTCAAAACATCTTCTCCTAACCTATAAACCTGAATGTGAGCTATTTAAAGCTTGAAGACCATGTTTTCATTGAATTCACTACTATATACTACAAATGGATGCCTTGATGGTGATAGAAACTTTAATTATCTTACACATGCTTAAAAAATTGAGGGTTGAAGCCATGGGTATGCTCATATTGCTTACAACATCAAAAACATGGTCACATGCTATAAAAGGTTCCATCGGGCCCTTGAGAAACATTGTGACTCTTTAGACTTATAAATACCATCCCTTTATTGTCATGGACCAGCAACATCATAAATCTCCCTTCACTTACCTTATAAATAATCTCGGCAGGGTGTTTAGATGTAAGGAGAATATATTAATCTTCATACTCAATGCCTATTTTTTGGCTTCCTAGTAGGATATAAACACTTCAAAATACATTTAAAACTTCATCCTTGCCTGCACACATGTAGAGGTCTCTTCAATATTGAAATATCACTAACACTTTGATAAATTATCCCATGTGATTTAACCTTTATTTTAAGGTATTAAGAGTAATACGAGGGTTCCATGACTCATTTTTAGTCTCTCCATTGAGATTCAAACATCTTGAAACACATTTAATACCTTGTTCTTTTTAAAAAACCCACAACTTTTCCTTAAGATTGAAATCTATTCAAAACCCTACAAATTTGAATCGTATGTGTTTGAATATACATTTTGGTGGTATTGGATGTAAGTTAAAATATCTTTGATTTATTGAGGACCTTTCACCAAGAGAGAACAAAATCAAAACTTTTTAAAAACCTTATACTTACCTTTAGACCTATATAGGTCACCTTCAAGCTTAAAACCTTAATTTAAACCCTCAAATTGGTTCTTATGGCATACAACCTAAAAAAATTGAGCAAAGATGATCTTGGATAATTTTTAAATTATCTTCAAATCCTTATATTTTCATGCATCCACATTAGCAAGATAAAAATATCAAAAGACAATTTATAGGCTCTTAGGTTTTTTTAGGGTTCTAGACTATGTATCATTTTTTTGACCATTTGATGTGATCTTAAGATTATAACTAAATTTTGATGCATAAATATGCTTCCTAATATAAACTCTAACGTCTTCCATAAACCATTAAATTCCATTCATCATGAGAAATGATATCAAACCATGACCTATGACTTTATTAAGTTATTTGCAAGTGACTTTAGGTTTTTTAGCTATGGTTCATAACCCAATTTGATTATTTGTGCTTATAAAAAATTGGAAAGGTAAAAATTCAAGAACTTATTTCTATCCAATGGATGTACTAAATAATTAAAATCCTAAGTAGATATGGCACATCTTAGAAAACTACATGTAGGTTCCTATGAGGAAGGTTTGAGGTCAGTTTTGTGATTATTTGAGATCCATAGGCATGATTTTCATTTTATAAAGCCTATGAGGGTGTGATAATAATGTGAAATACATTACGTGAGTGTCATTTGGAGTCTTAAATCTCATCAAATATAGGTAACCTTAAATAATACCTTAAAAAAACCTATAATCTCTAGACAACCTTCATAAACCCTTGTAATCATGTGCCTTCAAGGCCACACCAACAACTTTCTAGATTTTCAAACCAATTTTATGGCTTATATTATTTTGATATTCCTTGAAGTTATAATTTCCTCTATGAATGTACCTTCAATCCATTGGATAACTTGCATATAATGCTTTAAGACCACAAACCTCCAAAACCATGATGTACTCCTCCTTGGAGCTTTGAAAAACCTATAAAAGAGGATATAAACCTCATGATTTGGATATTTTTTCCTTGAGAGAGATTTTAAACCATGAAAAAACTTCATCTTGGTGGTTTTTCTTTGATATATTATTCATCAAATGTACAAAACATCTATGAAATAATGAAGAGATCATAATCCTACATGAGATTTTAATGGTTTTGTTATTGATCAATTTATCTCCTCCACATTAAGAGAGTGTAAATTCAACAAAAGTAAGAATAGAGGGCAAACATCATGTTTAATGCATTTTAAATATTTTTTTTGGATGGGAGAGGTTATGGAGGATATTTCCATGAAAGTTAGGTCCTTTTAGAATTGTGAGAATGCATATCTCTCTTAATAATGAATTAATGAGTGAATAAGACCTCTTAAACCCATTTATAAGATCATGACTACTTTGTTAGGACTTTTGATTTATAATTTTGTCTCAAGAAGAACTTCCATGATCTTTAGATGACTTAGCAAACTTTTTGAACAAGATATTAAATCGACATAAACCTAAAAACTTATAGGCATGAAGTGAGGCCTAGAAGGATAATCATAACCTTAAAAATACCTTGAGACAAACATTTTTGCACTGAGGAGTTCTCTAATAGGCCTAACATAAATTATGACTTTAATAATGATTGTAAGAATCATTGAATGTAGAAAAATTGTAAGGATCCTTGAGACTTATTTATACCTAATATTTAACCCAAATAATCATCATGAATATGTTTTCAAGGGCTCATACTAAACTAATTAATTTCAAATAAAACCCCTCTCCAAGTGTGAAAGCATCCTAGGGACCAAGGGTTTATAGAATAAGCAACATTATGGTGACCTCCAATGGATGTTTTCCTATATAAATGCTTATACTAGTTTCCTTATCTAATCTAATGGGCATGGAGTCAATAAAAAACTCAATTTGAAAGAGACACTCTGTTGGACCATTTTTAAGAAAACTAAAAATACCTTCAAAATCGAAAACAAAAAATAAAGAACATGTACAATAAAAGTTAGGGTAAGAGGAATAAAAACTAGGACATTGAAATAATGTGCAATCATCACTTGGAATAAGTGAAAATAGCTAACCTACTATGTAAAAGGTATTTGAGAATGAATCACTTTGCCTAAATCAAAGAAAAACCATCTAGAATATTTTCTAGTTATGACTAACACATCATCATTTGGGTGGTAGGGGTGAGTAAAAGATAATTTTGTAGGCTAAGTATTTTACATATCATCTCTCAATAATGGTTCTTTTGTAATGACTATCAATCTATTCTATCCTTCTTTGATCATAAACTTGACTTGCTTGCTCTTCAACTACTCAAGTAGGTTAAGAATACTCTATAGATTGACAAACTCTTATGATAACTCATTATCATTCAATTATAGATTTGACTTATTTTTAAAAAAAAAAAATAGTCTCCTCTTAAAATAAATGATAAGTTTAGAAATCATCATCAAGACTAGGCCAACCTACTTATTTGCTTGGGGAAGCATGCCTTAATATTAGTTTGACAAATTGACATTGATTTTGTATGTTGTATTTAGGTCTATCATGATAAGGGATGACTTTTTTTAATTCCATTAATATCCTAATGCTAATCCTTAAGCTTTAATTACTCTATAAAAGCCTCAAAATCCTTAAGGACATCAAAATACTGAGGTCATGTTCACTAAGATCTTCTTGAGGCTATAGAAAAGTAGGTATAATGGTGTTATTTGACATCTCAAGTTGGTTTTCAATTATTGTAACCTCATTGTTATCTTCATCTTGCTTGGTGACAACCTTAAACGCTTCAACGAGATCAACCCATTTCTTCCAAAATTCATCAAGGTTTTATTTTAGCTTCATGGGAGCTGGTATGAAGGTGGCTTCTTCATTTATATAATAATATCTTAAAATTGAATATTATTTATAACTACATGGTTCAAGATCATAAAAACCCTTTGCCTAATCATTGAAATAACAATCATGAATCTCTTTTATTGGTGTAGTATCCCTATGATGAGTATCATATTCCTCATGAAATATTTAAGTGCCTAAAATAGTATCTTTAATGAACTTATAAGGATAATATCCATGGTTTTTAGTCCCTCATTCATCAAGTATAAGATCAAGGATGCCTTTAATAAGTGTAATTAGTTCATGTTCTAGGACATACTCTTCTTGGTCAAGAATTGTGCAATTAGCATTGGAAATACTAGGCATATATGGATCTATATGATATTTATAAATTGAATCAAAATTGATAGTGACTCTATTACTATACCCTATCCTAATCAACATGTGAGACTAATCATAGGGTAAATACCCATCTATATTAATAGTGATGTCATGTGATAGGCATAAAGAAAAATATGGGGGTAAGCCAAAGGTTAAAATGCCTTGAACAATAGAGAAATTTGGACAAGCATGTAAATTGATACTAAATGCATTAATCACACAAAATATTTTTTTGGTTATACCATCTTATTTTAATAAACCCCTAGTGATCAGTTCAGAATTCAATCCTAGTTTGTCATCCACTTGCTTAGGCATCACAAAACTACTTGTACCAATGTCAATCATAAAGTTATGTACCAAGGAGTCACCTATGATTAAATAAATTTATTAAGGAGGAGGTTCATCACTTACACTTGAATTTTCCTCCTTAAGCTAAGATACATTACTGAGGACTGATTTTACCTCCCTTGTTGGTCCAGCTATGAGATGAAGGATGGATAAGGCTTCTTGCAACAAGTATTTTTGTCATGGGATAGATAGAGCCTCCCACATAGATATATTGGAATTTTTATTATAAAATTGTTTTATGATGTTGAAATGGAAACTACTAACCTTTGGTTGTACCTTATGAACAACAAATATAACATACACATGATTGGTTTGGGGTCGATACTTAAAGTATACTTCACCTCTCATGGACTATTTTTTAGGAACAATAGCCTCCTCTATATGATATATGATATTTTTAGAATATATTTTCTTAGGGGAAACTTGAATTGATTTTTATTTATATGGCTCAATATTTTTTTACCCTTGTTATCCTCTCAATAAGCATGCTGAGATACAACTTAACCAATTGAAGAATATGGACCTTCCTCTATTACCATTTTATTAAAACTTGTATTGTATGTCATAGGGGTGCCAAATTTGTTTTTAGTTTAATAATAATTCATAAAACATAATTATCCTTATCTCTAATTCACCAAAGTGAACTCACCTTGTAATTTATCTGGTTTATGTCCTTCAAATTTTGGAGTTGGTTCACTATATTTTTGTTGTGAAGATTCCATACTTTGGACCATCAAGACCCAATTAAGTACTCCATTTAAATATGTAGTTTGAATGTGGGTTTCACTTCAAGGATATAACCACTCATAGTCCTACACTGAGTTATTTTTTATAGGTATACTTTTCTTTAAGTTACTAGCAACATTGAGATTGTGACTTTTGTATGATCTAGGATCAGTAACATGACCTTGGGATAACACATTGCCTTGATAAGGTTACTTAGGAGGCTTATAGGGTTGATTATATGACTGATAATTGTGAACACAGAATATATGGAGGAGAGATTAGTATAGTTTTAGTCAAGAAAACAAAATCAAAATAAACACACTAAACACTAACACCTCTAACCTAGACACTAGGGATAGTATATGTAACAAAAAAAGAATGAAAACACAACTAGAAAAAAAAATAAATCTTAATTTTACTTTAATTATAGCTCAAAAAATTATTTTTGAGTTGGATTGCTTGGATATGTACTCAATAAATATTTGTTAATGAAGCTCCATTTATCCACCTTTCCTTGACACCTTGGTAATGTTGGTTGGCTTAGATTGGCTTGGATTATGAAATTTTCATGGTAACACTACTATGAATATTCTTGGAGGTATTTTATCATAATAAAATTACACTAAAAAACTTAATATTATATTTTATCATAGTAAATTTATGCCAAAATATATTAAATATCAATACGTGAGGCTTTGTATTTATAACCTCCAAAGTTAACTCTCACCCAGGTTGATTTAAGTTAGGATATAAGCATAGAATGAGTTTAAAATAACCCTAGGTGAGTTAAATTTAAATCCATTTGAGTTAAGGAGGGTACATGAAATTATTATTTACAATTAATAGGCAAGGATCACAAATTACATATTTTGTGAGAGTTTGACAACTCATAAAGGCAATGATGAAGTTTCATATTTTGAATTTTTGAATTTCTATTTTTAGATATTCATTAATTGTAACTTGTTTATTTATTTAAACAATTAATATGGTTTAATTAGTTGATTCATTTTGATTAGCATTTTATCTCTTTTAAGAATTGTTTAAGTGCCCTACTTAATGGGTCCATAAGCCAAATTGCTAATTGTTAGTCACAAGGTGACTGACGATGAATCCATAATAGATTATTATTTTATATGTTATAATACTACAAATAGGGATTATTCAACATTATTTTAAGCATTAATGAATAATTTGTAAATAAATTTAAGATATTCAGTGATTCTTAAGCTTAATTTAAAAAAGTTTGAAGTATAGTTAGAAGCCAACTATGGCCATAATGGGGCATCTAAAGTTTGCTGGTATTTGGGAAGGCATTAAAAACTATAGGCATAATAACGTATTCTAAAATTATTAAAAGGATTTTAATTATTAATCCCAAAATAAATGATGATTAAGCCTTAGATCCCCCCTCAAGGGAGTGGATGGTAAAGAAGGTTGGTGACCAGTCTTTCAGAAGAAGGAAAATGACAGAGTTAAAATATTAAGGGGGTTGGAAAATACTGATTTGATGAAAGGTGGTTATAATAAATGTCATGGTGAGATGCCCCAATTGGGTAGATAGAAATGATCATTTACCCAAAGATAGTTATAACAATTGGCATATCTAGGGTAAAAAGATAATGATTTGCCCAAAGGGGGTTATAATCATTAGAATAATTAAAACAAGCCCTAGCTAGGTAGACAATGATAATAATTTGCCCAAAGGTGGTTAGAATAATTACCACAATGAAAACATAACTTATTAGTTCAATACGAGGAAAATTATTTACCCAAAGGTGGTTATAATAATTAACATATTGATAGAGTGAAAAACAATGATTTGACCAAATGTAGTTATGATAATTGGTGTGGTGGTTTGGGACAATATGGCATAATGAAAAAGGAGGATTACATATAGAATATCTACTCATGGAGTAAGAGTAAGCTGATATAGAGGATAGGCATGAATTCAAGCTACCTGCTATTATGTAGATGCACATCCTAACTAGCAAGAATTAAAATTATTTCATGATTTAATTACTTTGCATTATGGAAATGATAGGATAAATTTTGTATTTATCAAGTGACCAAGGATAAGTACCCCATTTTCATTGCTTTTAATATCCCTTAAGAAAATTTGTATTATATCATTAAATAGTATGTACCATGATATAGACCACCATGATAACTTAGTTTTACTATACATAAGGACTAACATTCAACCAAGAAAAAAGTGAAAATAATGCACCAATGATGAAAACCATGATGACAATATTGATGTATAAATATGGATCGACTTAAGTATAAAGTGCAAGGAATCACCCAATGAATATAAATATACTAAGTCAAGGCACAACAATGAAATAGAACAAATAGGAAAATGAGAAAACAAAAAAAATACAAAACACCAACAAATAAAAATCACAACAAAATGTCGAAAAACAAAAATTGAATAATAAAACCAAAACAAAATCAAATAAACACAAACTATGGTTAATCACAATGTTAGTACAAGCATAAAACATTTTTTTTATACATGTGTAATATACATGTTACTCTTGGAGACAAGGTGAACCCAAAGCTATATAGTAATGACATATTTATAAAAATACAATAAAAATGGCAAAAATTTTTCCATAGGCTATAGGTAAGCAAAAACATAAAAAGGATGTTAGATATTTCCCCTAAGCTATAGGATACAATAAAATAAATAGACAAAATGAGGGGAATAAAAGAAAAGGAAGGGGTAGCCAATCTTTATATAGATGTACTAGGCAAGTGGATGCTACCTACATAGTTCCATGGAGTAATATCCAACATGAAATTCATTTCAAATGTAGTTCTCTTAGGATATGGGATATAAGAAAATTATGATAGAGAAAAACATGATTGTGTTGTAGAGGAATATGGGAATGGTCTCACAAAACAATGAACATTTTAAATAGAGATTAATTGAAATAAAATAAGAGTATAAGATGAATCTGAGTGGTCATTAGTGTAGCAAAGTCAAGTACAGAATGCACATAATATGAACTCACAAAATAGTGAAAGCTTGTGGCTAAGACCAATAAGGATGGGGAATCTAAGTAACAAGTGGTTACTCATGAAATATTTAGGAATCCCAAGAAACTTTAGTCAAATAAGTGGTCAAAAAATAAAATAAGGTGTGGTTGATCTAACCCAAGATACCCCTTGTATCCAAGTGCTACCTAAGTAAGGCTGATGTAGTTCTCCCAGAAATGAGAGGAAAGAGGACAAGGTGTTCTAGAAATAAATTGAACAAAGAAGATGGTCCAACTAAAATTTTTTGATGGATTTATATATCTCATGGAAATTAGAAGCCAATTTTCATGATTTTATGGTTTTAATCATTTATTAGATTCTTACAAATATTTTTTAACTTTTATATGCATCATAATGCGATCAAGAATTACGAGATACTAAATGGTCCAAATCACAAAATGGAAAGATCATGGATTAGTTTGCTCATAAAATCATGAGAAAATTCAAACTTAAATTACTAAAAATTTGGTGAGAGTGTGGTAAAGGGTTTGACTAAGATAACCTCAACATGAATCGAGTGTTGCCTACGTAGTCCCATTAGGACCTCAAATCATTATAGTTCTACCTCTATTATAGAAGAATCTGACTAGGTAGTAAAAAGTTCATGAATTTAGGTAAGTGGCACATTATATTATATGAATGGTAGGGTGATAAAATAATTCATGGTAAAATGGGTTGTTCCTAATTTACCCATATGAAATTATAATTAGGAAATAATGACATAGGTCAGTGATACTAATTTTCCTAGAGGTGGTTATAATTAGTAGCATGAAGTGGGACACTGATTTACACAAAAGTGCTTATAATTAGTAACACTTATAATGAAATGAAATAAAAAATGAAGAATTTAATTGTTAAACCACTTCCATACTAGTCCAAGATGTTGCCTCTATCTAGAATACAAAATTAACTACTAAAACTTGATCAGAATCCCCTCATGAAAGGTTCTTAAAGAACTAATGGATAAGAACAAAGGTCAAAAAGGGTGGGTAGGGAGGGTAAATTTTTTTTCAATATTGAACTTATGGTAGAATGGTATAGGGTATAATACAAAGAATATGATGTTATTAAGGTGAAATAGAAACAATTCACATAGACAATACTTCAGGTCCATTTAAGTGAAATAATACTTGATGTGTATTACGTTCATGGGGTCATCAAGTTCATCATCATCTGGGGTAATGATCCTATATGATCTAGAGCTATAATTTTCAATAATTATATAGGGGCCTATCTAATTAGGTTTGAACTTGTCTTTCTTCTTCTTTGCATTCATGGTGTTCTTTTGGTTTTATTTGAGAATAAGATCTCCAACCTCAAACTCTCTATGTTTGACCCACTAATTATATTGACCATATAGTCTATTTTGGTATGCTTGAAGGTTGTTAAAAATGTTCATGTGCTTATCCTCAAGTAAATATAGCTATTTCAAGTGATTTTATAATATTCATCATATAGGATGTGTTTCAATGAGATGCCTATAGAAGGTACTCAACTTCGATGGGAAGAATGTCTTCAGTTCCATAGACAAGAGAATATGGAGTGGCTCCTTTCAAAGTGCAGTAATTAGTGTGGTATGTCTAGAGGAGATGAAATATTTATAGGTGCCAATCACAACCAACATCATTGACAATATTTTTAATGACATTGATAATGGTTTTATTAGATGCCTCTACTTGGCCATTACCTTATGGGTAATATATTTGGTATAATTTTTTTGAGTGATGTTGTACCCAACATAAATTTCTTTAACATCCTTATTTTTAAATGATGTTCCATTATCATATATAATTTTAGATGGGATACCATAGTGGCATATGAGATGCTTGATGTTGAATTTGGAAATCTATTTTCTAAACATGTAACTAAGGGGTATAACTTCAACCCACTTAGTGAAATATTTTATGGGGGTAAAGATGTATTTATATCCATTATAAGAGGATGGATTGATCTTATTAATGATATTGAGTCCCCATATTACAAATAACCATGGTGTAAGCATTACTTTTATTATTTTGGCTAGGATATGAATTAAATTAGCATGCCTTTGACATTTGTCACACCTTTTGACATAAGAGTCTACTTATGATTCCACATTTAGGTAATAGTAACAAGTATATAGGAAATTTTTGGACAAGACAACCCTACTAGTGTGGGATCCACATAATCCTTTGTGAATTTCCATTAATACTAATGTAGCTTTAGCTAAATTTAAATAATGAAGTAAAGTTCCATGAAATTTGTGGTTGTAAAGGTTTGGGACAAGTAAGGTATAATGAGAGACTTCATACATAAACACCTTTTTTTTGCATGATATTTATAGTGGCATGATATGGTCATGGAGGTAGTTAAAGAGGTATGAGTACTAAATATATGTGGGACCAACAATATCAAAAATCATTATGATGGTTAAAGATTCATGATTAGGCACTAAAATATTTTAAATAAGGAATTGATATTCATTTTCCTTATTTGTGTGGTAGATCAAAGAGCCAATAGTGGCCATGGCATCTAATGTCATATTACTAGCCTTAGGTATGTGTTCAAATTATATGTCAGTGATTTGTTATTTGAAAACATTGATCATGAACTTGTATGGAACTAACTTATCATATTCCATTTGAAAGTGGTTTGTAATCTAATTAATGATTAACTTATAATCAACATAAACCCTCAGATGTGAAATATTCCATTGTACTTCTTGACGAATACCTACAATGACTACTTCATATTCAACCATGTTTTTTGTATAAGGGAATCTAATATAGAATGATTTGGGGATAATATCCACATTTTTTTTGATAAAAAATAGGCATGTCATTGATACATATTATGTGAATGATCCGTTAAAATAAAAATTCTAGATGTGTTTTTATGATGGTCATGATGGACCCATTTGGGAATTAAAAAGTGAGGGGTTTTGTATCTATAAGGGAAGCATCAACAAGATGATCTACAAGTACTTTTACCTTTATAGATTTATGGTTGACATAATCAATCTTGAAATCACTTAGAAGCATGATACGTTTAGCCATGCATCCTTATAAATCTATCTTGGATAGTAGATACTTGAGTAGATCTACTTTGGAAATAACTATGGTCTTGTTGTTAAGCATGTAATGTCATAGAATTTGGGCCACAAATACCATAGCTAAATAGGGTTTTTCTATTGGCATATAGTTGTGTTAATACAAAACAATTTTATGAATTAGATAGTATATGACATGTTCTTTTCCATTATCATCATGATGAGATAAAGTTACCCCCAGGGCTTTGTCTATGGAAGATAGATATAGTAGAAATGGACTCCCTAGAAATGGTGGTAACAAAATAGGTGGATTGTTAAGATATTACTTTAGGTGATAAAATGATCATTGATAGTATTAATCCCAATGAAATGTGACACCCTTATTTATTAAGTGAGTGAAAGGATGGTATTTTTTGGCCATTTACAAAATTAAGCATTTAATAGACTAGATTTTATCCTACAAACTATGGAGCTATTGTTAAATATAAGGTGACATCATCTTGATAATGGCTTGTATTTTGGTAGGATCAACTTCAATGCCTTGATGAGAGATCATGAATCTTAAAAAATTTCCTTAAGTGATACCAAAGATGCACTTCTTGGGATTAAGTCTGACCTTGTATTCATGAAGCCTCTCAAATATTATTCATGGCATGGTTGGATGATCGACATGGGTCTTTGATTTACCCAATATTTCATTGATATAGTATTCAATAATATCATGCATCATATCATGAAATATGGTCATGGTTCTTTGGTATGTGGACCCATCATTATTAAGGTTTAATGGAATAACCTCATAATAAATTATTCCCCAAGGAGTGGTGAACATTATCTTATGTTTTTCTACTAGCACAATCCTAATTTGATTATACCTTACAAATCTATCCATAGATGAAATCATTTCAAACCCAATGTGGAGTTAAATATCATGTCAATATTTGGTAGATCAAATTTGTCCTTAGGTTAGGCATTTTTATGTCTCTAAAATTATTTCATATTCTAATTCCTTTAGGATCCTACTAATGAGCATAATATTTAAGATTCACTCTAAATAATTGATCAGTTAGATGGATCTCAATTTTAAGATTTTTTCCAATTCTTTTTTAACTAATATAAAAATATAAGGATGCATCTTTTGAAATTTTGTCTTCACATGTTTGGCATTAGGATACAAAATAATAAGGTGTTCAACTAAGGCAACGTCCAAACTAAACATGCCTAAATACTCCCATGAAAAAATGTCAAAAAATTCCCTCAAAAGGGAATTAAAAACTTCATGTTCATCCTCAGTAAGGGATGAACCTAATTTGATCCATGTTGGGTCATTTTTAGTCCCTATGTTGAATTTAATAGTATCATCTATGAGGATATTTGAGAAATTTGTAGAATGGTTGGCAATGATGTGAACTAGCTTATAACTATAAAGTCCTCTAGTTGGACTAGTTCTTTAATCTCTCTTAAATAAGATGAATCTAAATCTAATAATAGAAATGATGTCTATGTCACAATTATTGTAAGAAATTCTTTAGTAATTTTATCAAAGGCATGTTATTATTCTGAACTGAACTCAAACCCAAAATCAAGTGCATTATTGGTGGTCTCTTGAGCTTCACTTGATTAAAGCTGAACACCCCTATATAATGGTGCATTAAATAAGTTTTCACCAAAATAATGGCTTTTGTATTTATTTTTACCCTAGTCTAATATTACCTCAAAGAGTATTTCACTTTGGGACCTCAATGTTTTATTCTTTCATTTTTGGCTAAGTGTGTTCACCCATTCTCCAAAATAGGTTGTAGAATCCAATTTTATAAAGAAACCTTATTTTTAGTATCCCAACAAAACATTGTCTCTTAGGCTTATAAAATCAAAAAATTATTCATCATTCTCAAACTCATCTATAGGCACTATGGATTCTTGTTTGTCCTAGGATATAAGTTGAGGGTGATATAGAGGAAGTAGGCTATATCAGATAATTAGGGTAATGGTATAAATGGTATGTACGTCAAATATGTTGGTATTAATAAGGTATTCATAAATGATATGATCATAATCTTATTCATTTCTAGCATCATCATCACTAGACATTGGTATTAGAACATAGATAAGATACATGGGGTCACCCACAAGCAGTTTAAATATGAGACTATATGTTCTTTTATACATAGTCATATACATTGGATCAAGAATGCCCTTATGATTTGGACCTAGGACTCCACCTTTATAGGATTTATTCTCCATTATCTTGTTAGAGATGTGATGTTTGGCATTTTTGTAGAAATAAGTTGACTTGTCATTGTACAACCAAGATTCATCATTAGCAAGTGGGTCTACTTCTTAGATAGAGGCTGATGTGAAAATAAGCTTGCCTTTTCATTTACATTAACATTACATGTAGTATGGTTTATTTTTAGGTATTCTATAGGACTTGGGGTTCTATGAAATTTTAGAAATGGAATTTGTCATGGGTCAAATACTCTCCTAGGCCATTGGTCGATATGGTAAAATGATTAGACATTTCAAGAGGAGGTATATGTGAACATGAGTCAAGACTATCTAGGTCTATAAAATTGGACTTCAGTAATTAAAAAATTACTTATTTGTTTTTGTCCTTCTTGGGTACTAGGTCTAGGCCAAATCAGTAGTTATAACTTTCATACTTAGACTCTAAATATTTGTAGTGTTCATAAACTATAAATCTCCATTGATAGTGACCTCCATTCCTAAGTGTGTGAATTTGAGACACTGGTGTAATGTCAAAGGGATTACATGAATTTAATGTATCTAAGGTCTATCCAAGGTCAATTTTTATGATAAACCTAGTTCTAACACATGAAAAACTATATCATGTGTGAAGGGCCTAATGATAATTGTCAAGCATATGGTGTCGTGTGATTCTAATTCTTCATTATCATAGGCTTTGATAGTGATTATTTATAATTGTAGATCAGTTGTTGTATATCCAAGATTCTTGAAAAGATTCAAAGACACAATATTCAAACTTGAACCATTGTCTTTGAGGACACATTTCACTTTGTGTTGCATTATGACAACTTCAATGTATAGGGGATTATTATGAAGACAGAAAAATAATGACATATAAATTTGGTCAAAGGTCAACTATTGTACTAGGGATATATGAATAATAAAGATTTGTAATTTGTTTGGGTTTATGTAGTTGGGAACTTAAGACTGGCCTACGAAATCTATTAGGATGTTTTTGTGGATAATAGACATATGCAAGAAATCCAAAATGGAAATTTATGCAAGAATATTATAAAGTTATTCCATAATGTCATATGGTTTTTCCTTAATAGTTGAAAATGGCTTGTTCTTAGCCAACACAATGGGTTGGATTGGTTTGTTGGATGGAGGTTATGGGCTTGGGATGGTAATATTAGACCATCAAGTTATGATTGCATAATCAAGAATAGATTCAAGACCATTGTAATTTAATGATGATAGAGATAGGCCAAATCGGATAAGTATCAATTATTAGTGTACTTGGTTTTGGTCACATGGTAATGGGGAGTTATCAATATAAGCTCTTAAAATAGTAATCCCTAGATGATGTTGCACTTGGTTACGATCCTAAGTCAATGAATGATTATTGGCATAGGTGGGTTGATTGGAGTTATTTGAAAATGGTCTTGGTCTATTATCACTTTTTTAAAGATAAATGGTGATGGTTGAAACATGACCTACCAAAATATTACATTTTTTTTTTGTAGTCATGTGAAACTACATGATAAGTTTGTTGGTTGTTGGAATCATCCCATTCAGTTGGTGTTATTATTATTTTTATTGATATTATTATTATTATTTATGTGGTGGTTTCTAATAATATTATTTTGGAGGTGGACTTTTTTTCTATTTTTTTAATTGTTATTATTATGTTGCGAAAAAAGGTTTTGGTATATACACAAGTTTTGATTAGACATAGATGATCTGTTATCCATTGTAATCTCCCCATTTTCCATCATACTTTCAATGAGGTGATTTAGCTACACACAAAGACATATTTTATGTCCATGAACATGATGGTATTCACATAACTCATGCTCTCTATACCAATCTAGATATGGAATACCCTTAGGATAATGCTTCAGAATTTGTCAACTAATCATATTAACTTCATCTAGCCTATGAAACACTACTTTGATAGGTTCACCAAGGACACTGAAGACTCAATGAGTGGGTCTTATTTTTCAAAGAGGAAGTTTTAGAGCTGGTGATTGTTGCATTTTTAAAGATGGTCTAGGTTGTTGCTAGGATATGCTTGCTGAATAGGTTATTGATGAGGAGCAACCTACATTTATTACATAGGTTGAGTAGATGGTATTTGAGCTATTTGTACGTGTCATTTCTTAGTTACTCCATTTCTAAAATCATTATTATTACAATTTTATTTCTTGGATTTATCATAATTACTATCTTAAGATGGTGCTAATGCTTGTACTTGGACATGGTTAAGGATCTAACTTGGGATTCCACCTTGGTTATGGTTTTGATTTTGGTTTGATGAGGTTAACTTGATAATCCATTTATTAATAAGGTATTTTCTAATTTTTAAGCCTTTGTTGATGATTTTTTTGAAGTTATGTGCACATTGAAGCTTTAAATGATAAGATATCTCATTGTGTAAATTTTTAATAAACATAACAACCAATTATTTCTCTGGTAAGTTGTGGGTGAAGTAATTATTAATAACTCTCCATACATGTAGATATATTGTAAAAATTTCACTGATGCTTTACTTATCCTGAGTCAAATCTACTAATCAAATCTCATTTTTAGGATTATAGGAAAAATGTTGCACAAATTTGTATGATAGGTCATCAAAATTATATACAGAATTATTTGGAAATTTGAGGAACCACTCCAAATCCTATCTTACTAAACTTATAAGAAATAAAAGGAGTAGGTGAATTTCACTATAAGCAACTAGTTGGAAAGTAATAAATAACTCTATTAAATGTGCTTTAGGGTCTCCTTTACCCTTGTATTTCTCAAATTTTAGTGGTTCGTAACCTAGAGGAAATGATATATAGATATAATCCATTTTGAATGTGTATGAACACATGTCATCTAATTTGAATTTATTGGTATACTTTCCCACTTGAATGGTGACATTTTCATCCTTCATTTGTTGTATTTATTGGGCTAAAACACTAGATGGTACATTAAGCTAAGGTAGTGGATGCATGGTTAAAGGTGGATTACCTTGATAAGGGTATAATGATGTTATGGTTTGTTTTGAAGTGTTGGTTTAATGGGTAACTAACAAAGAATATACATCTATATATTGGGATGAAATTGTTGAAAGTGCATGCATTGTTGGGTTATATTTTGGTTTGGATTTAGTATATAGCCTTGGTTTTGAGAGAATTAGGGTCATGATGGAAGGATATTGATTTAGGTAAAATGTTCTGACTACTGAGGTTGAATATAGACTTGATACTAACTAGTCAAACCTAGCTGAATAAAGGGAGATTATTGTGGACTAAGGCCCTATTTTTGGATCTATGGCATGTGTTGAGAAAAAGGCAACTAATGTCTGATGGGTACTTGTTGGATGTTATCACCTTATTGTTTTTAAAACACCTATTTTGAACTAGATGATTATTGGATGTTTGACATTTGTCTTTGACCAATAGTCACACATTTTTCAATAAACAATGTTCACATTTGTAAAGGTATATTAGTTTGTGACTATAGTGGTATATTCATCACTACTTGTCCAGGTGGAACATTTGTTACCCCTATTGAGGTGATGTATTATTATGACTATGTTACATTGGTATATTAGATTGTATCTATTATTTTGGAATGTTAGTCACCATCTATTTAGGTGGGATAACATTCATCACTTTTTGGTGAGGCAAAGCACTAGTTAGTGCTTGATTACTCAATCCCTATGGTTGCATGCTTGATAAAGCAACTGGTTTAGGATTAGAAATAACCTATTATGGTTGGAAAGTAGGAGTTATTTCCCCTTGATATTTTGAACCACTTGTGGGTTTATCTAAAGGAACTTGTTATTGTGGACTATTTTTTGTTATATTTAAATCATTTTGGCTTGGATTAGAAGACACTTTCATGTTATCTACCATGCCTAGCACATTATTTTGTGTAGAAGTCATAGTCACATCTTCAATAAATGGGACATTATACATACAAAAAATTGAATTAATTTGTGAAATGGTTCTATACCTAAATTATCTTGACCTATAAACTCAATTATCACTCCTATTGAAGGAGATACTTCTATGAGTGGATAATTTGACATGTCCATAGCATTAAAATTATGTCATAGATTCAAATAGGTTTGATATGCTTGTTATATTTATATAAAGTGGTCTTACATGATGTCATTTCCTTTCACAATCATATTTGGGTCTTGATATGAAATTAACATGAGTGCTTGAGGATAGTTAGTAGAGTTTTATGAAATGGTTTATGTATAGGGCATGTTTAGAGGCACTCTAACTAGACTAGTTAAATTTTCATGGGGAAAGTTTACTAGAAACATGGCCCCTACCTTGATGCATATGACTAAAACCTCACCCTTATTTTCAATAATGTGATAATGAAACAAATAAGGATGATATGTTGATGTCATAGTGAGGTAATACAATTTTTTTTTGAACTTTTTCTATAACCAATGGTATCTTAGTGAGATATTGTGTAGTTTTTGCTTGGTCTTGCTTTGAATAGGGAGGTGTGTTAACAAAGTAGTGGGATAATAAATCTTTAATTTATTCCCCATATTGATTAGTGTAAGGAAGATAAATATCCATCTCACAAACAACATCATCACCATATGAGTCTTGAACAAATTTATCATTTGTGACCACATTGTCATAACCTACATTGTGCATAGTTTTTCTATGAGTATAACAAGACATATCCAAATCAATGAATAAAATTTTGTGAATAAGGTTGAGAGTTATGAAAACTATAAAAACAAGGTTTAAAGGGAAAATGACCCAAAATTTGGAATGCATAGGAACTTGGTATAAAAACACGGTCTAAGAATATAGTTGCTTCTCTAAAATATGAAATAATAAACATGGTTTAAAATTGTCTAATGCAAAATTTACTACACAAATGGTTAATTTAAAATAAAAATATGAATGTTAAATTTAGTAAATTTTTTAAAAATATATATAATTTAGGTCTAAAGATGAAAAAGGCTGATAGTTTTTTGAGAATAGGGCACAAATATAGGATCGAAACAACTAGGTCTAAAATAAAAGGTAAAGTGATAGGTATCTTATAAACATGATATAAAAGATATATATTGAAACAACACTAGGTCTAAGTCAAAAAATAATTTCTAGGTCTTTTGGAAACATGACAAAAAATCCATAATTTAAAACAACACTAGGTCTAAGACAAACAAGAATTACTAGGTATTGTTAAAACATGACACAAAATCTATACTTTGAAACATGCTAGGTCTAAGACAAACAAGAATTCTAGGCCTTTAGGGAACATGACCAAAAATATATACTTTGAAATGACACTAGGTCTAAAACAAAAGGTAATTGCTAGATATTTTGGAAACATGACACAAAAGCTAGACTTGGTGCAACACTAGATCTAAAAGGAAAAAACGATGAATCTAACAAATTGAAACACTTTGACTAAAACTAAGCATTCAATTTTAAACATAAACATGACCTTTTACAAAATACATTGGAATTTTGGGCACATATAAGATAGACCACTTCCCAAATTTAGTCAAAAATATCACTAAAGAAAGAAATGAATTAGTCCAAGTTGTATAATACAAAAATGATAGGTAAATGTCTAAGCCAAAATTACATGAGGTATAGGCATAAACTAATAAACATTTGAATCTAAAATTATCAAGAAAAATTTTGAATTTAATTTAAAGGATTGTTTCTTAAATGGATAACAAACTATACCAAAATGGATGGCATAATGATGCTAGACATAGACCAATAAGGCACACATGGTTTTGAAATTATGATTAGATACAAGGAAAAAAGCCTTTGAAACAATATGAGTAGTGTAACAATGTTATCTTGATCTAAAGGTGTGATAAATGGTTTGTTTCAAAAATATAAGGCATAAGACTTGGAATTAAATGGGTAGCATAATGATGCCCATTTAAAACAAGTCCCACACACACACATAAGTTTGGAAAATGACTAAGGCAAAGTGTTTCATTAATCAGAGAACATAACACCTATTTAAACAAAAAAGTGACATGTAAACATGAATTGTTTTAGATGGGATATGACATACAAATATGTTTGACTTAAGACAATGTAAGTAAAAATGAAAAATAATAAAAACACCTAAGTGTATCATCCTAATCATAAAAACTGACAAGGTGGATTCATAATATAAAATTACATCTATACTTTATCTTGATAGGAAATTATGTTTGTTAAAACAAAAATTTACATATGCATGAGAAATATGGATTTTAGGCACCCTCTTATCTTAATAATTTATATGATGACATGAAACTTTTCGTTAGCTTGTGTTAAAATATATCTACAACAAGTGGGGTTATCTAAAAACTTATAATTTTCATATTTTCTAAATGGTCCTATATGCATAGCTAGCAATAGGGCACACAATGTTATTTGGATACATGTTAACCAGATTACTATAAAAAAGTATTATCCTTTTCACAACCACTACATATATTAAATTATAACTGTCATGCAATGTCTAAGTTAAACATACATTCTGAGGTAGTCTCTTACCAATGGTTCTTTTTTAACTACTCAAACAATCATCCCAATAAATCAACCTCAATTTATATACCCATACCATAGAGTGGGCTTGAAGTGATGATAGGATATGAATTCTTAGGTTAACACTTCCCTAGATATCTCATGGAGAGGCTATGAACTCCCATCCACAAGCTAATATACATGAAATATAAATTATAGAAGGATTTTAGGGTAATATTGGGGATCACCCAAATCACTTAAATTTTGGGGAGTTCCTTAGTGATTTTCCTTCCATGCTTTGTAAAAAGTGACAAAAGAAATAAGTAAATTATTTTTTATCACCCAAGTTCCCTAAATGGGATGTGAAGAGAGCATACATGACAAACTTGGTTTGTAAAATAAACACACAATAATCACAAAAATAAAAGATCTTATGAGCACTTAACTAGAGTGCGAGTTTATTTTTAGAACACCAAACAAAATGTGATATGATGTTTATCACCTTGGTATTATTTGAGAGCTTTTAAAAATGAAAATAGGTCAAGTAAATGAGTTTTAAACACCAAACATAAATGCGAGTTTCAATCTTAGAGTGTTTAAAAATGTCTTTCTCTATTCCTTGGGTCCTAAAAAAAGTTTTAGTGAATCCTTGTGCTTAGAATCTAGAATTAAATGATCAAATGACAATTTAAATTTAGCTCTCTAGTTTCTTATGTTATTCACACAATGTAATACCATAGATACATAGAGTAAAACCATAACTTTCTTGCATAACCACTATTGGTTAATGTAAAATTTCAACTACCTACAAAATAAACTATTAGTATGAAACCATGACTATATAGTGTAAAATCCCTAATTATAGGGTCAATATCACATATTTTAAAGGCAAAACCATAACTATAAAATTGATACCATGATTTTTTTTGAGGTCAACATATCACCATTTATGAAAAATAGTTACCCTTATGCATTGTTTGAACCTTAACACTAAAAACTTGATATTCTCCACATTATTAGAATTTGAAGATCATCCATGCCTAATAAAATTTGCCATTTTTTAATGTTTTTACTTTATCCTTTCCTAATATTGCTAAAATTTGGATTTCATGTTTTAGGTTACATGTTTCATGGAGCTCTTATTAATGGATCATGTTGGGATTTTCATAGTTTTATCCCTATTTAACCTCTTACTAGCCTTTGGTCTATGAAAAATCATAGCTGGATTCATGTTCTTAAACCCTCCTTCAAAAAACCCTAGGTTAGATCCTTGGTTTAAATTTAAATTTCCCTAGAGTAAATTTCGTGGGAATATTTTAAACCTACTTTAGACTTAAGCCTAATTTTTATATTAAGGCTTGGTCATGTTTCTTAACATTACCAAACCCTAATGTAAAAATTATACTTGGTCCCTTTATGTTTCCCCCTTTTTATTCTTTTTATTTTAACAAGGCTTAACATTTATGTTTATAGGATCTTGTATGTTCTAGATTAGTCATGTTTTACATCACGTGGTCCTATTTGTTACATACCTAGCCTAAAGTCTTAGTCCTAAGGCCTTCTTCATGTTTATTAACATGAATGTGACCTTAGTCTTAAAACATTAGCCTAAATTCTTATATCAACCTAATACCTAAATTAAGCATCTTACCTCTTTGCATAATCAATGACTCTCACTTCATTATGAAAAATGCCCAAATAGAGTGAAGGAGACCTAATGAGTCTAAAACCTTCATCCATCAGACCAATGGCATGTGTTCACTCAGATAATGATCAATGGTTCATGTTTAAGTGAGACCAAATGATCAAATAGAGCATAATCATTAAGACTATTCAATGAGACGCTGAAGGCCCATGGGATCAACCCATGGTGAGTGTATGTTCATTGATAGAGTCTAGATACTAAAAGTCCCATGAAGGTGCCAAGTGGCTTAACTGTGGGGCCAAATATAAATATAAACAATAATGTGCAATCCCTAGGATCATGATCAATAGTCCATGTTGATCTATAATAAAATATCTAATGACGTGAAGGAGAAGATGGATTTAAAAACATAATGGCTAGTTCTTTTAAAGAATTTATGAAAAATTTCATGAAAGATACCAAATGGATGCCACCTAGGTGCTAGATAAGAACAAAATGACAAAATTAATGATTTGGTGGGCACAAAAATGCAAAGGTATAAAGGTAGGGGTCTAGATCAAATCTAAGGTAGAGTTCACCTAAGTCTAAGCTACCATCACCATTAAAGCTAAAAAAAGGCCCTAGCCTCCACTAGAAGCCCTAATTTGAACTCTAATCAATCACACTTAATCCAAAAAGAGTCTAATTAATTATAAATAAGAACAAACTAACCCAAAGGCCACTTAAAGACTGCAAGTGGGAATTTTACAAATTTCACAGTCATGGTGGCTCAAAGGTAGCAACAAAGGGATGACACAAAATTGTACCTAACTTTAGACAATAAGGGAAGTGTCTTCAAGGATATAGACCTTGATTTTATGTCATTGAACATAGGAAACAAAAATTGTACAAAGATTTTTTAAAGTATCAAGGAGATACAATCCATCACAAAGAAAGAGCAGAAGAATGCTACAATCCTCTAGAGATATGATTACCTAGTATCCATCTAGATGACCAATCTCCACTATGATAGTAAAAACCTAAGTTATGGCATTGTATTGATGTTATTTCCCCAATTTTTAGAGATTTTAATATCGATTAGGATTAGATAGTTCATGAATGTACTTTATAAAAGGTAGCATATATTTCCCCTCTTGCATTTGAAAGATACTACAAGCTATGCAATCCCATGTAGACTTGCCTATAGTCATAACATGGAATAGTAATAATGAATTGAACATTATCTTTGACACATGGTTTCTTACTAGAACCCATGTAATACAAGACCCTACTTTTGAGGACCCCAATTATCCAATTTAGGGAAGGGATCAAAATAATCATGACCTTGATGAATAGATTATCTAGATCCCCTTCCACCACACATGTTGATAAATTTTGGGTACCTTGTGTATACTTCATAGTAGATAAGGGAGTCACTCTCCCATTGGGTGAGATGATCAAAATTTGTTTGAAATAGTAATTCTTAGGCATGATGAAGAAAACCAGTAGCCATTTCTTCATGATGTCCTATCTTCTTGATGCTCTCTTGGACACCACCAAGATTCCTAACATAAAGAATTAGTCACATGATGGGAAATACAATGTCTCCCATAACTAATCCAAATTTCACATCTTAAATTATAAACACAATATATAATTCATTTGTGATTATGTATATCTAGCTTTGGTAGAAGCTATTATAGGGATCCCCATGGGCAAGGTCAGTCCTCTAGTCAAGAAATATGTAAATTTGATTGGATATATCTAGTTATATCTATATTAAATAGTGATAATAATATAAGGGACCTTGTTTCATCCCCTTAGACGACCAATACATGTGCCTACCAAGTTGGTAAAGTAGGAGATTACATACCAACTATTTAATGGTGTATATGGTGTGTGTAGGAAGAAAAGGAAAGGACTCCTTCACTCTTTCCCTTTGACCATTATCAGGATGGTATTGTAGAATTGGGAGAAATTATATGTCATATCTAAACATAAAGAATCCTTCAACTTAAAATTAGATGATTTGAGGTAGTGGGACCCTCATGATATGGTCACCAAATATTTGAAATTAAAAATAATAATCTATCCCTATGAACAGAAGCTTGGTGTTCATGATATAATGTATATCAGGGATGATAATTTCATAGAAGTATTATCCAAGCTAAAGAAGCATAACATTAGGCTTGAGGCTAGGCTGATTAGAGATGAAAAATTACTTAGTGAGATTTGACAGATAGGACTCATACAATACCACTTGCTACTTGGACCTTATTTTAGGACCACTCTAGAACAACCACAAATAAAACCACAGAAACCTCAATCACTAGTTATATAAGGAATTTTTAAGGAGAAATTGAAAGAGAGACTCGGTAAAGGGGCCTCATCTTTAGACTTGGTAAGGATTTCCTTAACATGATTGCACTAGGTCCTGAGGAAATAGTGGAGGATGCACTTAAAGTGATTGTTGAGGAATATGGGTTATATGAAGAAGAATATATTGAGAAGCCTCAAGCCCAAGCTGAGGAAGTAAAACAACAAAAGGGAAAATAGATAGCCCTGGACCTATTTCTAGTTGCACCCCTACACAAAAGGAAGGTTGAGTTGGCATTAGTCCCAGTTATAAAGAAGAAGCCAAAATTAACCTTCACTGATCCTTTGAGTGAGGTTAACCTATTAAATGATTATAATCCCCTTCATGTGACAATAAACCTTAAATGGTTAATTTATGGGAAGATGTGAAAGATTTCAACATTGCAACATTCATAGGCCATGACCCAAATAATTAACATCAATTTTTATGATGAGTTAAAGCCATAGATAGTGGATCTCATGAAAGAAGATGAGGAAATAAGGATGACCACCCTTGGAGGGTCAAGGGGTGATTAGGTATAAATCTTTACATCCTCAAGAAGCATAGAAATAGAGGTCACAAAACCTCTAAAGATCATAGAATCATTAGTAAGTGTGAAATTCATTCCAGAGATGGTAGGCCTAGAGAGAATAACAATAAAGAAGACCATGGTTGGGAGTGAGGAGTTCACTTTACAAATAGTTGAACATTTTTATGGGATTAACTCTAGTAGGAGGTTAGGGACTTGGTGAACACTCAATCCTTGAGGAAAACATATTTAGACTAGATAATTTCCATTCATCCCAACTAAAATCAAGCATCAAAGGCCTATATCAAAAGATAAAAAGCTTCTAGAAATAAAAGGAGAACCTTGAGACATAGGCTGTCTTTTCAATCCCTAAAGAAATTATGAATACGTTTGAGGCATCTTTAAATTACATGTTTAAATAATTAAAGGAAATGAAGACAAGGTAGAACCCATTAGCTAACCAAGATGAATTAGCCAAAGGATTATTATCCCAATGGCAAAGTTTGAGAGACAAAATGAAAGAGCTAATCAAGATATTGGTTGAAGTTTGGATTCTTAAGTTCAAGACCATTAGCCTAGCCCATCTAAATTTAATTATGTGAATATTTATTGACAAGATCCAAGGTCTAAGTGCATGGTTAAATTACATAGAAAGGCTCCTAAGGGATGATGAAGAGTTGATAGGTAGGATTTAACAACTTTTAAAAGCCATGATTACTAATCCTAATATAATTAGCTCCTTGTACATCATTGTTGATGATGAGTATAAGTATACAGTCACCTTGGTTATGCAATAGGTCAAGACCAAGAGTCAAGGCCAATCTGGGAATGATGAAAATAGGGTCATGGGCATGATATTGATGAAAAGGAGAAAATTGTTGAGGCAAGGAGTATCAAATGACTAATGGCAAGAAATGATAGAGATTTTTATGGTTTGGTAGACCAAGAAGATGATTACCTTTTGGATCCATCTATCAAATTAAGGATAGTCAATGAGCATCATAAAAAATACATGAATATTCTTCATGAGCATTAGGGCTCATCGAGTAACTAGTGATATTCTAATTTATTAGAAACTTTGTAATATTTAAAATTATAATATTCTTTTATAAAGGCATGTGTTAGTTTGTTAGCACATTTGCTTATTGGTTTGTCTACTTTGGAAAAGGACATGTATTCTATAATTATGTATAAGGACAAATGTCCTTACCTTTGTAAATTTGTAATCTTATGACTAACTACAGTATTACCATTATCTTCTATAAAATTTAGTATTACCATTTTGAAAAGAGAGAGTTTTCAGAGCAAAAAACTATTTTGTATACTTAGAGAAATTAATACAAGCAAGTAATACTAATAAGTTGTCCAAATTTTCTTGTGTTACATGGATTCTCTCTCATTTATTATTTATATGTCTAAATTTTAATGGTTTTCATTGATTTTTGATATGCATATGTGAATCCAGAGCTATTAACTTGTGCTTACACTAGGTTAATTGAAAGATCTTAGGTTTATTTCACTAATATTTATTCCCTTATATATGTGCTAATGCATTTTTATTATGAATTAAATATTTAAATTTAATCAAAATTACTATTTTCATTATTTCATCCTTTCCTTAGATAATTTCCTAGTACATGGTAATATCTATGCTAAATCTATTTCATGTCATGTATTGGTTTGAATGTATGTCTTGGTGAAATCTAAACTTTTTCATATTATTTGGATATAAAACTAGAACACCTTATTTTTTCCCTACCCTTCCTTTTGCTTCTTTTTTACCAAATTAATCTACTTTAAACTTCACTATAAATATTCATTTAGATTAATCCTTAGTCCATAACTTGATCAAAAATTCACTAATAATAGCATATATCTCTTGTATAAGTTTGGCCATCATGGCTTCTAACCACCAATCAATATAAATATTGTAGAATAGTTTATTGCTCTACCACTATTTCACCATAGGTAACTAGATTACCACAATCTACTACTCATGCTTTGAATTCCCCAAATTTTGAAATGAGAAGTGTCCTTAGACACTAAGAGCACTTGAAGTACATCTAGAGGCATCAACAACTACCAAATCAATATCATGATTATTAAAAAATATCATGGATTTTAAGTCAAAATAAAAAATATGAGATTAAAAATGCAACTATCAAGGCAATATCATATATTTTAAGACAAAATCATATCTACCAAATGCAAAAATACAAGTGAAATATCTCTACTCCACAGTGTAATATCTCTACTTCTTAGTGTAAAAATTCAACTACATAGATAAAAAAAAATGTGTCTACATAGGAAAAAATTGTAAATTCTTGTATAACATCTGTGAGCTTCAAATTTTCCCTATTTTTGTTAGCAAGTTAAGATTTTGACATGAAAAATGTTAGAAAGAGGTCCTAAAATTCCATGGGAAGAACTTTGGGAAAATTAGTGTCCCACTGGGCATGCCATCATGTGAATAAGGAATACATAGAGGGAAGATTAGTATAGTGTTATCCAGGAAAACCAAATCAAAACAAACATACTAAACACTAATACCTATAGCTTAGACACTAGGGAGAGCATATGTAACAAGCATACAATGAAAACACAATGAAAAACAAAAGAAATCTTCCTTTTACCTTCCTTGTAGCTCCAAAACTGATTGTTGATTTGGCTTGATCGGTTATGTACTCAACAAATCTTTATCAATGAAGATCCATTGCTTGACCTTTCCTTGGGACCTTGGTAATTTTGGTTTGCTTGGTTTGGCCTAGATTGTGAAATTTGCATGGAAACACTACTATGAGTATTTTTAGAGGTATTTTGGCATTTTAAAATTACACTAAAAAATATTCATATTGTGTTTGAGCATAATAAATTTAGACCAAACTATATTAAAAATAAATACGTGAGGCCTTGTATTTATAACCTCCAATGTTAACTCTCACCCAACTTGAGTAAGGTTAGGATTTAAATATATAATGAGTTCAAACTAACCTTAGGTAAGTTAAAGTTAACTTTAGTTAAGTTAAAGAGGGTAAATGTAATTATGAGTTTTAATTAATAGGAATGGCGTAAAATTTAAATATTTTTTAGATATTTTGTGAGATCTTGACAAGTCATAATGGAAATGATGAACATGCTTAATATTTTAAATTTTTTAATATCCATTTTTAGATATTCATTAATTGTAAATGGATTATTTAACTAAGCATTTCATATAGTTTAATTAGTTGATTCATTTTGATTAGCATTTTAGCTCTTTTAATAATTGTTCAAGTGTCTTGATTAATGGATCTATAGGAGAAACTACCAGTTGTTAGGCTGCAAGTTGACTAATGATGAATCCATGAGAGGTTATTATTGAATATGATATAATACCCCATATAGGGATGCCTAAACATGATTATGAGAATTAATGAATGATGTGAAGATGAAATTGGGATGTTTAGGGGTTCTTAGGATTAATTTATAATGTTTGGTAGAAATCAATTTGAATTTTGCTTGGAATCCATTTGTGTCTAGAATGGTGTGTCTCCAATAAGATTTAAAACTATGCACTTGCTACCTCTTCAAAGTAACCAATTTATTTCAAATCTCTTCAATAGATTATAGTGACTTCACCTCATGAAGCTCATTGGGAGGGGTGACATGAGTTATTTGTGGGTTATTTTCTACTAGAATAGGTACCAAAGTATGATAAATAGGTGGAAGTTTAGGTTGTGTAGAGATGGAAAATTATACAAAAAGAGGAAATCAAGGCCTTGGTGTAATTTTCCTAGATTTTATGAGGTAATTCTCAGCCCTAATGGAAATATCATAGGTATCAAGAAGGGTTCTACCCCCCATAGATTGAATCATCACTACTATATCACTATTTAAAGACCTAAAATAATAAAAGAAAGTAGTGTTGGGGACATTTTTTACTCTTTTTTGAGTTATATTCCATGTTTTATAAATTCTAAATTTGTAATCCACCATGAACTCATGTGGATCTCTCTTGAAAGTGGCTAGTTTCTTTATGAGTGATAGGTGGTCACTCTTGTCCTCAAATTTTGGCATAATTTTTCTCCTAACTCAACATAATTATTAATAAATCCTATTTATATACATTTATACCATTTAATATATCTCCCTTTCAATGATTTATCTATAAACCTAATAATTGCATTGTCTTAGATGACATGTGAACTAAACAAATGTTTACAACATCTTGGATGTGCTCAATAGGTGTAATAGTATATTTGGTAATGAAGTATGAGATTATATTTAAGGTTATAAAATGTATGTCATGATATTTTTAAAGTTATAATGGGTTTCATCCATTGAAGGACACAAACATCTAGTTCATTTGGGTATCCATGTGAAAACTTGGATTAAATCTCCCTCTTGGTCTAAGAAATCTTCCAAATGGAGGTGTTTATTATGACCTTGTAGAATGTTTCATATAACCTCTTCCTATTATTTAAGAGATATTGAAAAAGTTATTCTAGGAGTAAAGGATAACTCAGTAAACTTAAAATCAGTACTATTTGTAAAAGACCTTTTCTCATTTGACATGAAACTAAAGAAATGATATCAAACCAACAATGGTTGGAATCTCTAGGTGAATTTAAAATATCTTCAATATATTTAAAATTATTAAAGGTAATACCAAATACTTAACTAAATCCTTCTAACTCTATTAAATTTGTCCAACAAGGCATGTTAAAAATTATTCTCATGTTTAAGTACACCCTACTAGGTCTTGAGACCTACTTCAATAGACATAATGGAAACACTCCTAGGTATTGGTGACATATATTAGGAGCGAATCTTTGGATAAGTCTTACCCTTTTCAAAACATAGTGCACTTTATTTAATATCAAGTTAAAACCCCTAAACATACACCAACAAATCCTAATCTAAGCTACAACTATGATTTTGTCATGAAAAGGGAGAAGAAAGAAACTAAATACTAAAAATGAGGTGATGCACCAATATTTGAGGATATCCTCCACCTTATTTAAAAAAAATTGAACTAATGAAGATTGAATCTCATCCTACAAAATCTCCAAACTAGGCCTCTCAATCATAAGTGTTTCATATGGAGGTGGTGGCCAATGATAGAACTAGAGGGAATAGCTAAAAGGTCATGTATAAGACACAATTAGTTAGTTTTCAATACTAATCACCCATATGACCAATTTTAAAATAACATATGACCCATAAAAGATGAACCTACTTTTAACAAGGTCAAGGTAAATGGACATATATAATGGAGAACACTCTTACACAAGTGTATATTAACAAAACATAAATATCACATAAGAACACATGCTAGAAGAAGGTAAGAATCAATATTTATTTGATTCAAAGGCTTAAATATATCATTAAAATTATTTATAAGAGTAGAGTTTTGATATATTCAATAAAGGGATCCAAAATAAGGCTTTTCCATCCCAATATATAATAAATGAGAGACAAGAGAGAGGATAAAATCACTACTAAAATACATAAATATAGTTGTTATAACATAATTTTAGCATATTCTAGAGTGAAAACAAATTAAATGATGAAATTAGGCCTTATTCAATGCATTTGCCTACCAAATTAATGATCTTCTCATGGAAGTCAGCATAGCAATGGTGGAAAAGGCCTTGATTATTGTTATTTTTACCACCAGATTGCTTATAGATAATGGATATGCTCATTAAGGTATGCCACAATTAAGAAACTATAACATTTACTACCTTAACTCACCCCTATCTTTACATTTTCATGTCAAAGCCTATTGCATGGTTGACTTAAAAATAGTACTCATATACCATTTTGAGAAATAAAGGTTGACTTATCATGATGGGCACTTCATGGAGGAGTTACATGTTTATAAGATCATTTTTCCAATGATTTAGGTCTCCATCATATCCTTAATGACCTTTAATCTCACTTATGGTCATGATTAATAGGCCATATGAGTATAATAAAACTAAAAATGACTTTGAAACTCACTATTGGTTCTTAAGCGAGGTAGAAAAGATGATGTAGTATCCTAGTTCCCCATGAAGACACCTTGAGAGACTTGATAAATTTTTATATTCATGATTTACAATCCCATTTTATCCTTTCATACCCTATTAAAACTTAAAAAAATATTCTTCACAACTTCAAGATACTCTCAAAAACCTATTGCATATTGAGTCTTTTTGTTGGGGTCATTCCTAGGATTAAGACCTTCCTTTATAGCTTGAATCATCACCAAAAAAATGTATACAACTCTTTTAAATCTCTTCTCAACTTTATTTTTGTTATTTAATACCATGAGGGATTGTATATAAGTGTTATAATGTGTAATTTAACTTGTATACTTGTCAATAAGATCCTTTATCATGCTTGAATCTTGAAGAGGTTCACTCCTTTACGATATTGCAATCCTCACTCATAGCCTTGATAAATATTGATGGTAGTTTTCAATCCTTAAAACCATGATTAAGTATAGGTAACCATTTTATCTTCCTTTGGTAGACCTATAACCCATGTTTTGGCATTTTTAAATAATTATTTTCCTATTTTCCAACCTTGAAACCTCATAAGTTAACTATAGGCTTGCAAACAACAAATTAGAAACATATGCTTGGACTTTGTGTATGATGTTCCTAGAACTATTACCTTTTTATAACTTTATATATTTAATTTGGAGTGTAGGATTATAATGTGGATAACCAAGGGGTTTTGACCATATTACCTAGTGTTAACTCTTAATAGTTTGATAACAATTTCCTCCCAAACCTTTTATCCGTTTACATCTATTAGCTAGGTTGGCATTCTAAGGCCTTTATAGATTTGGTTATTTTCTTCATTTTTAGACACCATATAGGTATATTAAAGATTTAATTTCCTAATCCCTATCTTGGGAATTTTTTGAGGTCATAAAACCATATATGAAGTCTACAACTCTTTGGCCTTATCCCAACTTGATTTACAAGAAACCCTGACTATCATGAAGACTCCTAAGAAGTATGTAGACTTGGGGTATAATGTTACAAATTTAAACCTTGAATTATCATGCCTATATTAGTTAATTATGAGGCTATAATATATTTTTAACTTTAATGGTTTGGTGTAGGCTCCACACTTATGGATTTGGGGGATAATTTAAGACATACACAACCATAAACTAGGAGGTAAACATAATGGAAACATGTCTACAATCCTTTCAATACTTACAATACTTTTGAGGAATTATTTATGTTGAAACCTTATATAACTTTGAAAACTACTCATTCTCACTTATGAATATATTTATTCCATTATTTTCATATGAAACTTCAACTCATAGTTAGCACTTCAAAGCTTATGAATATTCCTTTTTTCTTAGGCCTAAAACTTCATTCGAAGGGTATTATCCAGAATAAATATTATCTTAAAACCCAATACAAAATATTAAGAAAACTTTTGATCCTAAAATATTTTACTATCAACATTTCATTCATATCATAGGCCTCATAAGAAATGCATAGGCATGTAGTCCTTTGAGGCAATTATGGTTTCAATGAAGATTTTTGATAAGTTGAAACATATTTACCTAACTTGTAGACCTAACTGTGGGTTATTTAAGGATTTAAGACCTTGTTTACACTGAAATCATTGCTAGAGCCTAAAAATGGATGCCTTAAAGATTCTAAAACCTTGACCTATATTGCACATGCTCCAAACCCTGTGGGTTTAATCTATGTGGCACGTTCACATTCATTACAACACTTGAAGTATAGTGAAAAGATATAAAAGGTTCCATCAGGCTCTTGACAAACACTATGAATATTTTTTATTATAACTACCATCCCTTTCTTTGCAGAAACATGCAACCCCATAAATATTCCTTCACTTGTCTTGAAACTAGTATTGGTGAAGGATTTGGATGTAAGGAGAATATCTTAAGATTTATACTCCATGCCTATTTATGGGCTTCCTACTAGCATAGAAACACTTTACAATGAATTTAAAACATCATCCTTGTTATAATACATGTAGAGGTCTCTTGGAAGTCATTAAGACTAAGAGGAGGGATATTTTAATGGATATTAAGAGGAAAAAATCTTGAAACACATTAAATACCTTCTTATTTTATGTAGACCTGCAAATTCTCCTCAAGATTAAACCTATTCAAAAACCTATAAAATTGGACTATTATGGATATGAATCTACATTTTTTTGGTCTTGGATGCAATGTAAAATTTATTTTCTTGCTTTAGTACCTTTCACTAGGAGAGAAACACCTCAAAACCTATTTAAAACCTTGCACTTTCCTTTAGACATGTAGAAGTCACCTTCAAGTTGAAACCTTCATTAAAACCCTCATATTGGTGCTTATGTCCTATAACCTACAAATTTTGAGAAAAAAATGATTATTTATAATTTTTAAATTATCTTTAGATCCTTTTATTACCATGCATCCACTTGATCAAGATCAAAACATCGAAAGATAGTTCATGGGCTCTTAGTGTTTTGTAGGGTTTTAAGACTATCTATCACTTTTTTTACCATTTGACATGTATTAAATCTTATAAATTTGGTTTGATGAATCAATATGTTTCCTCATAGACCCAATAACCTCATCCATGAACCATTTTATGCCATGCATTACAATAAATGAGAGTAAACCATGAATTATCCCTCTATTGAGATGTTTGTAGGAAATTTTAGGTTTCTTAGAAATGTTTCATAGCCTAGTTTGATTATTTATAATTATAAACAATTATAAAGTATTATTTAAGTTTTTTTATTTCTCTATAATAGTCATATTGTCCCATTAAATGCCTAATTAGATATGTCTTATCTTATAAAAATTCATGCAAGTGCCTAAGAGGAAGGTTTGAGGTTAGTTTTGCCCTATTTTGAGGTCCTTAGTCTTGGTTTTAATTTTAGAATGCCTTCAAGTATATTATAATAGTGTGAGGGAACTTATGTGACTATCATTTGGTGTCTTAAATCTCATGGTGGACATAAAAACTTCAATAATACCTTGCCAAAACTTTAAATCTATTTAAAACCTTCATAAACCTATGTAATCACGTGCCTTCAAAGCCAAAACTAGAATGTTTCTATTTTTGCTACCCATTTTTATAGCTTATCTTCATGTTATATTAATTTAACCTATCATTTCACCCATGAATGGACCTTCAATCCATTAAGTAACCTATATATAATGTTTTGAGATGGTAACCCTCTAAAATCATGGTCTTTTCCTTCTTAAAGCTTTGAAGAAACCTATAAAATAGGATATAGACCTCATGATTTGGATATTTTTGTCCCTAAGAGAGGTTTTAAAACATGATAAAATATGATCTTGGTTATTTTAATTTAACATATTATTCATCAAACCTATAAAAAATATATGAAATAATGAAGAGGCCATAATCCTACTTGAGATGATAATGGTTTTGTTATTGATCAAGTGCACTCCTCCATGTTGAGAGAGTGGAAGTCCAACAAAAGTAATAATGGAGGGAGAATAAATTTTTCAACACATTTTGACTATTTTGTATGAATGGGAGAGGCTATGGAGGAGCTTTCCATGAAATTTAGGACTGTTTATAATTTTGATAATGTCTAGGTCTCTTAAAAATGACTTAATGAGTAAGCAAGACCTCTTAAAACCATTTATAATATCATGAATTATTTGTTAGGAATTCTGATTTATAATTTTATGTCAAGAATCACTTCCATGAGGTTTAGATGACTTGTAAAAAAATTTCAACAAGATATTGCATGGACATCAAACTAAAGGCTTATAGGCATGAAATGAGACCTAACAAGGTTAATCAAGACCTAAACAAGACCTTAATGTACCCTATTTTACATTGGGGAGTACTCTAATAGGACTACTAAAAACTATGACTCTAACAATGACTTTAAGTATAATAATGTATCAAAATTACAAGGAGCTTTGATGACTTATGCATACCTGATCTTGCACCCATCTAATCATCATGAATAAGTTTAGAAGAGCTCATACTCAACTAGTTTTTTTCAAATAATACCTCTCTCCAAGTGTGCAAGTGTCATAGGGAGCAAGGGTGGTTATAATAGCCAAAAACTACAAGACATGAAAGGGAGTGCATGAAAAAACCTTTTTTTCTAAGACATGTTATTTCCAAATCCTAGCATGATGTGGCCAAAACTTCATTATTGGAATTGTTACATAGTTATTCACATTACAAGGGTGTTATTTTATATGCCTTACATATGACCTTATCCTTTGTAATGCCAAACCACCATATGTGACCTCTATCTTAAACATTGTAAAATACACTGAGCATAATATATCCTTTGAAAAGGAGTATTTAACTCCCCAACACCTTATAAATAGTTATTTTCCACTCTATATCTAGTTATGTGTTTTCAATAAAATGGTAAAAGGAGTGATTTTAGATAATGCTTCCTGACACAACATTTGTAACATATCATTTCTCTTTGTCATACACATTGGACCATCAAATTTAGAGCCATGTAGTATGATTATCAAAGGATTTGCTAATATAAAATGATAGGTATTAGGACATATAACATTAAATATCATAGTAGGTCTCTATACATTACCCACTTTGTGTCAGGTTATGCCAAATGATTTGAACTATAACATTATTTTGGGAAGATCTTGGATACATGAGATGTATGCAGTTTCATCCATGTTGTATGCATGTTTAAAATTTAGTCATCATGGATTCATTTACACATGACAAATGCATAATAATCCAAACAAACATTATGTAATCATTCAACCTCTCATCTAACCACACTGCAAGTAAATAAATATGATTTTGTTTTTCAATATTTACTCATATATGGGTATAAGGGATAAGATTTACATAAAAATGAGTAAGTAATTTCATAACCCATTTCCCTTATAAATAATACAAAATAACAAGGGTCAGATTTTTCAAACAAAGATACTAAATCCAATTATATCCCTCTAAGTATAGCTTTTTAATCCAAAATGAGGAAAAAAGAATGTATGAATATCCCTATAATTGCAATCCAATTGGTCAACCATCATTTAATCAATGAAATTTCTCCCCCATAAATTTTAACAATGTATTAGTTTTCCAATTAATAATCACTACTAGAGTACTTGGTGCCATATGAACATATTCCTTCCTTATATCATAAAAATAAGTTTCCTCATGCCACCTCTGCTCATGATTACTTTTTTGAAAACAATAATCCAAATATCCAACATGATACATCAAATACTAATCCTACCACACCATTTATCATAGAGATATCTAATTTGTTAAATGAAGAAATAGTCAAATATGACTTTGGAATAGATAAAGGACCCTAGACTAATCCTATTTGATACAATGATGCAAGAGATGAAGGAAAAACCTATCAACAATTCCTTTATTATTTTCCTAAACTCTTTTCTTGGGATTATTCATAAAATCCTAGGATTAACCCATCAGTATTAATGCATAATATACTATTGCTGCTAAATGTAAATCTAATAAAAAAACATAAAAAATGCATCCTAAAGTGGCATTGCTAGTAAAATATAAAAATAAAAAACTTTTAGACATCAAATTTATAATATCCATCACACATTTCAATTGGGTGTTAAACATTGTCCTTATTAAAAAAATGAATGGTGACATTTTGTGTTGCACTAATTACCATAATTTAAGCAAGGCTTGACCTAAAAATGACTTCACTTTACCTAATATCGATGTGATTATGTATTCTACATCTAGATATGAGAAATTTTCATTTATTTATGGTTTCACTAGATATAAACAAATCAAAATTAATGTAGCAGATCAAGAAAAGATTGCATTTACCACTCCTTGGGGTTTATTTTATTACACAATCATGAATTTTGGATTAAAAAATATAGTAGCCACATATCAAAGGGCCATGAATCATATATTTCATGATTTCATACACAAAATCTATTTATTATTACATTGAATATTTACTTAAAAAATCAAAACACCACCAAGACCATGATACTGATTTATGAAAAACATTTGAGTGCCTATGCAAATTCAATGTTCTACTAAATCCCAAAAAAATATGTTTTTGGGGTATATTCAAGAAGACTCTAAAGAGACATTATTTCTCATTGTGTCATTTAGGTTAATCCAAAATAGTTGAAATCTACTATATAAATTCCAATATAAACCAATTTAAAACAATTGTGATATTTATAGGGCTAAATTTTAAGTTATTGATCATTTCATTAACCAATTGGCTGATAAAACAATTCCTTTCACATGTTTTCTTAAAAAATATATTTAATTCATATGGGATGACCTATGTTAATAAATATCTGATAAGATATTAACCTATTTAGTAAACCCAAAATTACCTATGACTCTTATTCCATATATACCATTACTTCTTTAGATATTGGCTACCCATGAGACCCTAGGGGCCTTACTAGCACAATTTGATAATAATCACCAAGATTGAGTAATATTTTATATCATTCATAATATATTTGATTTATGAATGCAAATATAAAACCATGGAAAAACTATGTTTATCCTTGCTTTTTGCTACCCAAAAATTATGACATTATTTTCTCAAAAAATGAGGTTCATGTTATATTTAAATAAGATCCATTAAGGTTCCTCATGGACAAAACACATATAACTAGCCACATATCAAAAAAGGTGATGTAGCTCATAGAGTTCAATCTAAAACTTTTAGCCCAAAATTTAATAAAAGGTCAAGTCATAGTCGATGAGTTGGATATGAATCATTTACTAGATTGTTTTCCACTCATTGAGGCCTTTTGAGATGAGTTTAAGGCATATAATATATCTTTCACTTCATGGAAATTTTTATTTGATAAATCAAAATTTGAATTAGGAGTAGTTGTTGGGATTTTATTTTATACCCTTGAAGGTGAATACATGCCTTTATATTACATATTAGCTTTTTCTTGTACCAACAATTTAACCAAATAGGAGGCCTTGATTATTGGATTATACATAATACATAAGCTATATATAAAATATATCTACTTTTTTGGTGATTCCTAATTGGTCATTAATCAAGTTAATAATCATTACCAAAATAAATAAGAGCATATTCTACCATATAAAGAAATGGTATATAAATTAACCTAGACATTTGACACATTTTTTATCGATAATATTCCACGTAAAGATAACCACCATGTAGATGTTATGGTAAGTAAATTATCCTTGATTCATTTTGATGATGATCACAAAAAATATACAATATGATAGAATCAAAATCCTTTTATTTCTTTTGATCAATGAACACCTTAGCCATTCTTTCTATTACCTATAGTACTATAAACATAGAATGGTACCTTGATATTTATAATTTCTTATTATGCCTATATACTAGACCATTTTACATGAAATGATAAATGAAATATATAATTTGAAGCCCTCCATTACATTATTATTGGAAATTATTTATTCAAAATAGGTTTTGATGGAAAATTTCTCTAATCCTTAAACAAAGATGAAGTTTGCACTACACTTCTCAAAATACATGATAGTGAGTGTGTTGGGAATTTTAGTAGACATGTCATGTCTCAAAATATCTTATGCCAATGTTATTATTGACCTACAATGGAACAATAATGTATCGAACATGCAAAATTATGTTTACAATGCCAAAAATATATCAATTTCAATCATGCACCATTTCATGAATGATTTGATAGGTAAATTAAATCTATTACCTATCAATGGACCTAAATTTATTACTACATATAAAAAATATTTCAAAAAATGGTTGGAAGTAATACAACATGTGTTTACTACATGGGATGACATATTTAGGTTTATGATGACCAATATCATCTCCCATTTTGACATATCTTCAACCATTATTTATGACAATAGAACATATTTTCAAAACAAGATAATAAGATGATTTTTCAATTAATACAACATTTAACATACCTTTTCTACAACTTATTACCCATAGGGCAATGTCCAAGTATATCTAACCAATAAAATAATTGTAAAAATACTTGGTAAAATGCTTGAGTCATACAACACTGATTGGCACCAACAAATGGTATATGATCTATGGGTATACCACACTGGTGTGAAAACACCTATTTAGGCCACATCTTATTCTTTGGTATATGGTATAGATTACATATTACTGGCAAAAATTGAGATAACCTCTTTTTTAATCTATAAAACACATCATCAAAGATAATGAATATCATGAAAAATGATTGCATCAATTAGATCACTTGAGTGAAAAAAACACACAAGCTATTGAGCACTTACACATCTATCAGAAATATGCAAAATAATTATATAACAAAAAGGTTTAGCCACATTACTTTAATATGGGTGACCTGATACTAAAATAAAATCAAAATAATACTAATGTGTAAAAGGACAAAAAGGGAACGTTCAAACCAAATTGGTTGTGTCTATTTACAGTTATAAAAAATTGGGAAAAAGTGTATACCACCCTTATACACTTGAAGCAAATTATTTTAAAATTACCATGAATATCATGCACTTGTGTAAATATATTACATAAGGTAAAACTCCAAAAAATCAAAAACATTCAAAAAACCAATAACAATTTTGACACATATATTCCATTGTATCCTTAGCATCCATATATTAATTCCATATTGATAGAGCACATAATTAGTTACTCCTACATACACATATGTGTCACAATTATACATTAGGTGTGATATAAATATACATAGATACATGATACACTACTGTTTTAGATGTTGGATGTTTCCTCTACTCTTATCATATGGACATTGTGGGCATCTTCTTCTTTGATCTTGATACACATAGGTAAAATGATTCGATGATCACTCTACACTATCATGTTTGAGATTAAATATGTACTTACACATTCCTATTATCCATGATTATATATTAAAAAAGGTGCTTCATATGTTATACACTTTATATAATTTTCTCATACATTAGATCCATGGGCCACTATGACATGTTTATTTTGGTTGCTTATTATTTACTTTATCCACTTCCATAAGTATATTGTCTTTCCTATTTGATAATTTGAATATGATACTTTGATTTTACCCCCTATGCCTATGTATGATTTCATTTCCATTTACATATGTCATTTTTTATGGTATGGACATTTTAATATGTCATTCTTGATTTTATGGGCATTTGACTAAGTAATGTCTCTTTGATTGTGTGGCATTTAAACATGCCCCTTATTTGTGGTCTTGTTAGACCATTACATTTTGACTTACTTTTGATTTTTATTATGTGTGTTTTTTTTTTCCTTTTTTAGATTTTACTATTACTATATATACATTTCCATTATCTTTTTCATGCATCTTAGGCCTATATGTGATCCAATTGGTTTTATGCACTTCAATAATACATTTACCTAGACATATTTACTTCTATATGCTACATGGTTACAATAACATATTTTATATTTTTATTACCATTTTAAGGTGAGGTAATTCTTAGTTATTATTTTTACCTCAACTTAAATTAGGGTAATATTAGTGGGGGAATGGTTGGGAATCATGTTTTCCACACAAGGAATAACTAGTAGATTTAGTGGGGGCATGCTTTGGAAGCATGTTCTCCACACTCATTTAGTATTTAGAACTTATATAAATTTTAATATTGAATGGGATAATGACTAGGAAGCATGTTCTTCACATTTACTTAGTATATTTTACTTATACCAATTCATAGATTTTGTGGGGCCATGCTTTCGAAGCATGTTCTCCACACCTATTTGGTATTCATCATCTCTAGTTTACAAAGGGGGTATGTTTTGGAAACATGTCCTCTATGTTTGTATTTAAATTAGTTTCATAGTTATCCATATATAGTGTGGGCATGCTTTGGAATCATGTTCTCCACATATAGTTATCTAAATTGGCTAACACAAACATTTATATGATTCATATTCACATTTATGGTAGAATTGTATACATTTATACTATTGTTATACATAGTTTTAGCATGATTAATATCTAGTGTTCATATGCTATTCAACATGTGCATAATATTTCAAAATCAAAATAAATTTAAGATTATAGAACCATTACATGTACCAATACCCCACAAACCTTTACAAATAATATCTAGCCAATCTATTTTAGTAGTTAGTTTACCTTTCGATATGTTTGAGGTGATCCAATCACTCAATATTAAAAAAATTTCAAGTTTAAATTGATCATCAAACCTCACCAAGTTATAAATATAATTGGGTTTCATGGTTAAGCTAATCTTAACTACTAGATGTTACCTTACTTTTTCTCAGAAGTTGAGGGCATGTGCCTTCATATCTATATATCTCTCTCTTTATATACCCTTAGATATATGTAGTTTAAAGCTTTTTCTAAACTTATCATGATATTAGTTATATATCATTACAATGATACACATTTTTCAAGACAACTTACCAATAGGCAATACAGTTACATCAACACATAGGGGTACTCCTATGCTTTGCTCTTTCAATTTCAATATATTTTAAGTACTTTTAACCTAGATTATATGCACTAATTTTACATAGTAACATTCTCTTGGTTAAAATTCACTCACCATCAAAACACTCAAATTTAACTCAAGTGAAGATAAGGTGTATATACACACCCAAATACTTATTCCTTTTCTTTTAAACTAGAAATTTCATTACTAGATTAAATAGGGGAAAATCTAGCTAGTATTTTGTGATTATGTATTACCTTAGTCATGTACACTTGGAAAACATAGACATTAGAAATTATTCTTAGTTATATACTCTCTTTTATTTTAAAAGCCTCAAATCTACCCTATATTTTACCCCTTGGCTTATATCTTAGTCTGACTAGTCTTATATTGATGACATAGACATTATGTCTTACCCAAAATGCTTAAAATGTACTTATCTTACACTTCTATAATTTATAATCCTAAACCTATTTTTCTATTCCTTGGACATTAAAATTTAAGATTAATAGTAGTTTGACCATTACTATCATGCCGTGATGTAAGTGTCCAATGCCTTAAAGTCATCTAATTTGTGAAGGAAACATATTCCAATGGTCATTCTAAGTGATTTATGTGATTTATTACTCCAAAGGGATTGATATAAATACAAGATCAACCCTCATTCATTCTTCACCTAGAAAAAGACCAAAGACAGTAAGAAACTTATTATAAGCACTATTTCAATAATTCAATTGATTAGATCTTTCATATTTCCATACTAGTCATAGTTACACACATTTCATGATTCACACACAAGCCAACACATAGGTGAGAACCACATTGATCTAATTCCCTCTTTGGAATATTAATTATGTAGGTAGCATCCTATGATAGAGAGGTCACTAGGGTTAGTTCAAAACTATATGCCTACTAACCTATTTTCCTCAAGGTTATATTGGAGATGAAAAGTTGGGGCTTTACCATTTTACAAGGTGGAATAGTTCATGACCCAGATTTGAATGCACTATAGTGAAGGTGAAGTGAAATCCATAATCATCCATGTGATCACATCCTATTTCACAAGATATTTTATATAGGAAACTATCATAAATCTTAGATAGTAGCATCGATGCAACCATATGGTTCTAACATAACTATCTAGAGATCTAAGAGGCACTAGATCCAAATTTTAAAAATTGTTCTAAGACAATCTTCCCACCTACTTTTAGCATATTCTAGATCTATAAATGCATTAACATCAAAACAAGTTAAGTACTCTCTTATTTTTCATTTATATATATCATAATTTTAATTTCCAAATTTAGACTATCTTAGCATAACAGATTCAATATTTGTTTATATCTAAGTTTAACATTCAATTAGCCTACTATAGACATGATTTTCACCCTTACGTCATCTCATTTATATATTATTAACCCTAATATTAAAGTGAAATATATACCAACAACTATTTCATTTTAGGGTTAAACAAAAATTATGTTGTTGGTGCTTCAGTTATTGGGTATATATATCCATTTGGTCACATCCTAAATCATCAAGTATCATTGGGTTCTCTTTACTTAACCTTATTTGACTCTGGTTCCTTAGAGAAAATATAGTTATAGGTTTATCCTAACACATTAAATACCTTTTGTTGAACCTTGTATTAGTTTTATTTTCAATAAAATACATTGAATATGTTGATATGGATCTGTCACATTATTCTTCCCTATCAACTATGTCAAATAGATCAATACAATTCTATATTTTATCCTTTCCAGCCAATATATCAAACAAATTGATATAATTATATCTCCTCATTATATTTTATTTTATTTCAACCAAGTTATCAACTATATGTGATATAATTATATTACAAATTTTATTTCTATCTAGTTATATCTTTAAGACATGATACAATTATGTGACTTTTTATTTTTTAGCCAACTATATCACCAGATCAATACAATTTTGACTTAATTTCCTTTTTGTATCTTAACACAAAAATTTCAAATTAGTCTATATTGTATAATATTTTACATCTATATTGGCCATGGTTGATACAATTTAACTTATTTATAGTTACATCTAACATGGATGATATAGTTTAATTTCTTTCCAACTACATCTACCATGGTTGATACAATCTAATTTCTTCCAACTACATCTTCTAGACCTAATACAAATAATTTTTATCTAGAAACCAAATAGAACCATTTTTTTCAAAAATGTATAAGCCTATTTGATATAGTTTCCTTTTTAGATTTAGCATTTGACTGTATCAATTTGGTTGATATAATCAATTTATTATGATTTATTCCTTCTTTATCAAAAATTCTAGTCATCCATCATCATGATGTCACCTTGTACATTATTTATTTCCAACCTCAACCCATTCAGATCCTACATGAGTTTTTATTTTATTCCTAACTTATCCACCATGGAATACAAATTTTCATGGTGCAATTTTTTCCCAAAAATATTTTAGATATTCTCAACCTAAATCTTGATCTACCCCATACCACATAGTAGATCCAAATAATCCTCAAATACAAATTTAGAATCATGAAAATTATAAACCTTATACCACTTTTACACATTATAAATCTAAAATTCATACACTTATTCATAATCATACATCAATCGTTATAACTTCACATTATGTTCCACCTATTGCAACCAATATTCACAATCCTCTTGTTACACCCATAATAAGAGAACCTAACATTATCACTTTAAAATGTAACATGGTTGAAATAAATCAACCTAAAGATTTAGACAATTCCTAATTATTCAATAATATTGATGATAATACCATACATAATCCTATCAATAATGGTGGATTTAACAAGCTTCCTTCTTATTCTACCACATTTGGGTCAACCAACACTAATATTGGAAATCTTCTTCCCAATACCAATGTTGGCAAACCCCCTCCTAATAGCCCCATCAAAACCTACCTATTGATATAACTAAAATCCTTGCACAAATGGTAAAAAAATGACCCTTATTCAAGATTATAATAGTTCCAAAATGCTCATATGCAAAACCAAAATTTTCAAATGGCTAGTCAACTTGAAGTCAATGTGACTCAACTAAATCATATTTTTTCCTCCTCTAAGAGATGTCAATGGAAATATTATTCCTGAATATATGATTAAAAATAAAATGATAAAACATATTCAAAATGAACATTTAGCCTTATCGTGTTAATAAACATTGGAAACATCTCTCCAACTTTCACATATGATGGGATGAAAGGTCCTATAGGTTTCCTTAAATTGTTTGGCAATATCTATAAGGAATGGGTTCAAACTAATATCTTTTATACTACCAATATTCTATCCAAAACTTTACTGGAGATGTATTACAGAAGGTATAATAAAGTTACTAAATATTCCATTACACAAATAAAGGATTTAGTTAATGATCTAGTTAATGAATTTTAACATAATGTTATTCTTGAAAATAACCTTACACATTTAATCAATGCTAAGAAACTTCCTAATGAATCTAATCATAGTTTCATCAAGAAATGAAATTCCTCTAGCTCATAAAGTGGACCATGACATGGGTGATGATAATATTTTCAAACTCTTTATCAACTCTCTTCAATCCAATATTTAATACAAAGTTGATATGTTTTCCACTAAGACATCAGAGAAAGACTTAGATCAATAAAAAAGGCAAGACTTTATTATGATTCAATTTGATTCATCTCATAAATAATAATCAACTAATGGAATTGATACCATCTCCTCTCAAATTAAGCCTCCACTAAAACCTAATGAGGGATATTTTATACCAAATAATAAAACCCCTACACACCCACTCCTGAGTCTCCACAAACTCAAGATAAATATGGCACATTCTAAATATATGAGCTTTGACTCTTCCAAACCACCTCCAAAATGGTTCAATCCTAATAATTTTTTATTGGTGTCATGTTAAGATAGTTCATTCTCATAATAATTGTAATTATCTCCACTAATTTATTATTTGTTTGGTCTACATTTAAATCTAAACACTATTATTCAAAAACATTATGAAGACTATATCAAAGTTTTTGAATCTAAATCTAATGAATCACATAATCATAAACTACCTAATGATCATTTTCAACACTCAATCCCAAATCATCTAATAATATTATCCAAACTAAAATTGATCCTTCTTATTATAGTAATTAGGAAAGGATATCAACATGAATGAATTCAAATGGCTGCTTGCATTCGTCAAAACTCAACATCTTATGTCTCATGAATCCAAGTATTACCTTGTTCAAATGCCTACTCCAAAGCACATCATAAATGGTCATATTTTAGCTTATAATCCACTTTAGACCTTTCTTACAAGTCCCATGTAAATATAAACATCCTTAAAATTAAAAATATTATAAATTTTCCTATCTCAAACTACATCGGCCAACATGATATAGTTCATTAAGATAGCCTAGATTCATCAAACTACATCATCTAGTCTACTATAGCTCATTCTAGAAGCCCAAAATCATCAAGCTACATGGGCTAGATCAACATAGTTCATTATGATAGTCTAGATTCATAAAACTAGATTGATGAGACTGATATAGTTCATTATAAGAACCTAGATTCATCAAACTACACCATCTAGTCTAATATAATCCATTTTAATAGTTTAGTTTCATCAACCTACATCTTCCATCTTGATGTATTTCATTCTGATAATTCAATTTCATCCAATTATATCTACCAGCATGATGTAGTTCTATATGAAAGCGTAGATTCATTAAACTACATTTTACATATTGATATAGTTCATTCTAACAATTAAGATTCATCAAACTACATTGGAAATTGGATGTAGTTCATTCTACTAGTCCAATTTAACCAAACTACATCTACCAGCCCAATGCAATTAATTGTAATAGTTTTATTTAACCTCACTCCACATCACATGTTGGGGAATATTATGTTTCCTATACCTATATAATATTATCTTTTATGTCATCGTATAATGCATACTCTTCTACATTTCACCATCATAAAAAAATTTAAATTCAAGAAACCTTTGAAACAAATAGGATTACATTTCACATGCTCATATTTGATATAGACATTATCATAGGTGTTATTTTTCATTTTTTGTATAATGTTTCTTTGTTTTTTGTGTGTTTTATTTAATTTATTATCATTTTTAACATTGTTTTTTCCTTTCTGATCCTTTGGTTTTATTTCATTTTAATTACACCATTATATCCTTTTTGATTCTTTGGTTGTATATCACATTACTTTTAGTATTTGTTTCCTTTATGGTTCCTTGGTAGCACCTTCAAGTTTTTCATTTGATCACATTTTTGTCATTTTTTCCTTAGTCTCGCTGTGATTCTCTGGTCCTTATTTATTTTCCTCCTATTTGTGATGGCCCTTTTCTTTCCCTCTATTTTGAAATGACTAATACTTTCATTATTTCTTGTGTTAGATCCCTTATAGGCTAGTACAACCTCCCTAGTGACATGAATATCATAGTATATCCTCATTCCCTTTATAAGAAAAGGTGTTCCCTCCTTGGGATAAACTAAAATCATACCCATCATAGTATCATTTATTACATGGATATATATTTCATTATCCCCATCTTTATCTTATCTCCTTTTATTTAAATCTCACATAGGTAAGTTTTGATATTGTACACTTGTGGGAAAGTCTAAGAGTCTCTAGAAACCATGGTATTTAGGTCCTCATATATAATGTCCAAGTGTAAATATATTATTTTATTTATTTATTTCATCCATTTTTGGTTTTCCAAATCCATAGGGATGAGGAGTATAAAAATTCACAAAGGTTAAAATCCATATTTTACAAGAAAAAGAAAATGATAGAAATGAAAATACAATCTTAAAATTTAGATTAAACTAAAGGACATGATATATATTTGGCACATATCCTATCTTATTCAAATATCAAACTCCATAGTTGATTTCATGATATAGATGAGGTCCATGGGGGTGTTTTATGTTAGTAGACTAGGGTATGAGGTCTCATTATATGATACTATCTTCTTATATTTTAGTGCCACCTATCTTCTCACTCAAAAAGCTAATATTCACATTAGACTAATGAATTTATAATGGGTCCTGAGGAATGGGGAACATGTTTTTGGAAGGTAAGATTCATTTTAATTTCATGCACACTAGAATTAATGAGATTATCTAAGTACTTCACTTGTTATACCAAACTTTTCATTAATTAGTTGGAGTGCCCTGCATCTTTTATGTTAATAGTTTCTACCCTAACTCACTTACCTCATGTGTCTCATTCATGATAAATTTTTTTACATCACCCATGTGAATCCTCATATTCATTATATACATACATTATTCATGTTATCCCTTGTTGGATATTACTTTTACCTGATCACATCCTTGATCACATTTTCATTATTATGCCTATTAGCTTTTAGTTTTTGAGTTATATTGTAAGACCTTGGATAGGTATGCCTTCCTCAAAAACACCCATTCACATTTTATTCTTACCATAACATATCATTTTCTAATATTTGTGTCATATGTGGTTGTGTTGTCTTATATTGAATTTTAGATCAATCACTAAGTTTGAGTCATCATTCTTTGGAGCTTTTGATTTTTTATTTTTCTATCATATTTTTTTTTTATTTTTTTGGATTTAACTTACCTTCCATATGAAAATTTACATGCTTCCATTTTTTATTTATGTTTTACTTGACATGATTGTCATATATTTTGATTTGAATTTTCATTTTTAGTCATTTATGTTCTCTTAACGTTTATTTTTATATTCTTAACTTACGTTGATATTTCACTTACAATGTTTTACATGATTTTTCCACATGATTTAGTGTGGGTTGAATCCATTTGTGATCATTTATAAATTACATTATTCTATTTTTGGTTCTAACCTAGCCTTTATAATCCTTGCTAATTTTATAAGTTATTTTATTAATTCTAAGCATTTCCCATTTCTACTTTGACCATCCTACATACACATGAATTACTTCTATTTATCATCTTGTATCCACAGGGTTTATCAAATCTAGGTATTGTAACCTTCATTATTGAGACTATGATATTTTAATGTAGTAATTCAAAAGAAAGGTAAGTCAAAGTATGTATGTGGTACTTTTAATTCATTTTTACTATGTGTTTCATTTGAGTTAGCTCAATTGTTGCATTTCTATGTTCTTTTTTGATACACCATTCCATGTTACACTATTATTACACGTGATTAGATTTGGTTGGGGTGTATATATACACATCATATTTTTAATTGTTATCCATTATTGATTCTTTATCTTACAATAATGTGTGGTTTTTAAATATACCCAAGTGCATGCATTAAATGGTACATTTGGAAAAGTGTGGGTGGGCCTTTGGTGCTTTATGAGATATTTTTATATGTATGTCATGATCATATCATTCTTATTTCCAATTTATATTGATAAAATTTTCATTTATACCTACCTCTTTCAATCCTATCTCACTCAACTATGTTAATTTTCTGATTTCTAACTACATCTACCATGGTTGATTCAATTTAGTGTGTCTTTCCAACTACATCTACCATGGTTGATGTAGTTCAATATGTTTTCCAACTACATATAGCATGGTTGATGCAATACATTATGTTTTCCAACTACATAGGCCATGATTTATGTAATTTAGTGTGTTTTCAAGGTACATCAACAATGATCTATATGGTTTGTTTCACACATTTTCCCTTCCCATACTATATTGGCATGGTTGATGTAGTTTTGTGTTTATCTTTTTGGTATTAACAGACATAGCTTAATGTCAATCAAATCCTCTTAGCTACATTGGACCTAGATGATGTCATCATATAAACTTTTAAATATGGTTTTTGGATAATTAACACTATAAAGTCACCCTTTCATTATAATATATCATATACACTTATTTTGATCTAGCTTCACTCACTTTTCTACCTTGATCCACATTTGGAAGAGTTATAGCTTAGAGTCTTATCTTAAAGGAAGCTTTCCTTATGGAAGTATTGGATATTTATTAGGAGTTCCTTATTTTAATTAGATCATATTTTCCATCTTTTGGAATCTTAGCAACCACAACAATATCTTGAAAATAACCATTGTCTAAGGGGGATACTGAGGCTCAATAGGTTCTCTTCAAGGTAAGTATATTCTAACCTTGGCTCTCTCATTTAGTAGATATAAGTATCTTATTGATTATTAAATGAATATGTGTGTATCTTTATTTTATATTTATCTAATCTTATACATATTGTGGTTATGGATATATTAAACTTTTCATTTATCCATTTTAGGTATCCTAGGCCCCCATTTGCCTACCATGTCTCTTTACCCATTTTTATATGTTTATAACCCTTCCCCCTTACTTACATTTCTTGTTTTCAATATTATACTACTTATAGACAAAGATATAGATAGAATGACTCCATTATGTTGTTGGCCTAAAGGATTTAGAACCCTTTCCTTTGATATTGTGTTGTACGTATTTCTCTTTCTATGTTTATGGATCCATTCAGTCACATCCTAAATCATTAAGTGGCAATGGGTTCTATTTTATTAACCTTATTTTAGTCTATATATTTATAGATACTAAATTTTGATGTCGATCATAACCCATTATATATAGTCGATGTTAATAATAAAGGATAATAAAGATTTAGATAGCCTAGAATAAGAGTTTAACCATGTATCAACCTCATATGATGTTTTTAAGGATCAATTTGGCATCAAAAGGATGTGTATTTTGTAATTTGGTCATAAATTTTGAGAAAAAAAAAAACAAAGAGCACATCTAGTCATATACCTCGAAGAATGAAGTGACCTCATCAATTATTTCATGGGTAAGCTTGAGAAAGTGACAAAGGAAATTAACACTTATTTTAATATTTTTGCTAACCATCATGACCTTGATTATATAATCAAATTTATACAATAAAATATAAAATTGGAGTATAATTTCTAATGAGCCACTAGCTATATCACATGGTGGAGACCATTTGGGACCAATCTCGTTAATAAACATAAGAATTTTATTTTATACGGACCAAATACATATAAATTTTGTGAGATTTTTTTTTTGGGTTGTCTCAAAGAAAAGACAAAGGATTAAGTATGAGGATGATGTTGGTGTTTTTATTTAGGTAGATCATTTAATTTCCATCAACACACAAAAGTCAATGATTATAGCATGTCATATAGAAGACATAAGCATCTACCATAACATAAACTACACTTCATGACAACCTATAAGAATACACATAACAAATGGACGTATATAAAATATGTGAATATTAGAATATATAATTATATTTAAACTTAGTAAAATAGACATAAATATTCTTATTCAATGATATCTACTATTTTAATCTTAGACATATATCTTGAGAACTATGTTCTAAGCTATCTTATGTAACCACTTTGAATATATTAATGAAGAATACATTTATTATTTAGAGTATCTATATGTATCATATGTGTTTAATGTTCCATTATGATTAATAATAGATAATTAATCAATATAGCAAGATAATTTCTCTAGATGTTATCTTAGTCTAAAAATGAACTATGAATTTATAGTTTGACATTTTTTCCATTTCGACATTTATAATCCTATTTTACACAAGATATTAATAATATCATCAATAATCCTATTCTACATAATAAAATATATTTGACATGTAGATTGGGTAAATTCTTATTATATATGACATTAAAATAATAATATTGGCCTCTTAAAAAGAATCCAGCATTATTATCTTGTATAGAATGGGCACACACACATTCTTATCTTATGTGAAATTATATGAATTGATAATATAGTTAATATCCTATGCATAATGAGCATGTTCCATTATACACAAGATATTAATAATTTTATCAATTAATCCCAATTTACTCAATACAAAGATATTTGACATGTAGATTGGGTAACTACCCATTCTACATGACAACAAGATAATAATATTGGCCTTTTATAAAGAATACAATATTATTATATTGTGTATAATTGGCACATACCCATTATTATCTTCTGTGAAATGGGTTTAATTGATATATCATTATTATCTTGGTTAGAATGGGCATATTTCCATTCTACAAAAGATATTAACGATATTATTAATTAATCTCATTCTACACAAGGAAAATATATTTGACATGTAGATTTAGAACTTTCCCATTCTACATGATATTAAGCTAATAATATTATACTCTTAAAAATAATCCAATATCCTCAAAGGTTGTTTAAGTTAGGTAAAATGATTTATATGTTTATTGTTTAGGGTAATATGTATATAATAGAATAAATTTTGATAGAGAGGAAGGTAAGATTAATAATTTAAGGTGACTCCATAGTCTTCATAAGAAAATTTCCATATTGGACATCTATTTTGTGGCACGTTAGGTATATGCCTAACATAGCCTAGAGTAATTTATCCCTCCCTTTTTCCTAATATGAAAATAATTTATTTCATGAGGTATGTTGTAACCAACACATCTAATTTTAAAAAATTTCAAATAAGGATAAATTATTTATTTGAAAAATCAAATTATTAATTTACTCGATGGTTAAGTTTAACTATATAGACTAAGAAAATTATTTATCTTTTGTAAAATTTGTTAGGTTTTGTCACTTTTTGAGGCATCCTCAAACAAGTGTCACTTTCTCATCTAAATCTCACATATTATTATTTTTTTGTATATATAAATTAAAATTAGTTGACTAAATAACTCAATGAGATCACTTCATGTGTTTTCATATTAGCTCATCATAAATACTTGGTGATATTTTAAATTAAAAAATATAATTTACCAACTAATTAAGTGGGATGACTACACATGTATTAATTTCAATCCATTTAAAGTATTATTTGAAACACTTAGACATGAAAATCTAATTATAAACACACTCAACAAGATCAAGCCATGTGTCAATATATTGTTTTAGATTAAGGTAAAAATAGGTTTTGAAGGGGCCCCAAAACCCTAAAACAAAGATAGAAAGATGAAGCATTTACAACCATAGGCAAAACCTAAAACCTACTACAAAGAAGTAGCATAAACAGGTTTTATATGGACCTGAAACCACCTGAAAGACCATAAGTCAAAACCTAGGTTTTACAAAGACCTGACTACACCATAGTCAAAAGATTACAAAAAACCAAGAAACAGGACCAAATAACACAACCAACTAGAAGAACCAGGCTATTCTTCTAGTTCCAAAATCATTTTCATTACTTCCTTACCTTTCACAGTAGTATCCTGAATGGAAGTAGCTGCCAACATGGCTCCCTCTTGCATAGCTTTCTTTCTTGAGCTCTGTCTCATCCTCTTGCTAGGTCCCTCCAAGGATTTGATCTCCTCATTATCTCTTTTTCCAATATTAATAGTTGCAGCACATATGTTAGATGTAACTTCCTCCATTTTCATTATGCTCTCCTTAATGAGTTCCCTTAGGTTGTTCTCATAGTCTTTGAGCTTGATGGGGATGTCTCTCATCTATTTTTCCATGTTATTGATTTTGTTCCAAACTGCCTTCTGGTTATCTTCCATAATTTCCATTTTCCTTTTGAGATCCATTATCTCCTTAAACATCCATGAATCGAGTTAGAGGATAGCCTTTGCTTTGCAATTAACCCATCTCATAGGTGTGTGCCTTCCATCATTCTACCTTTTATCACTCCACTCTTCTGTGTTCTTATTAGGACTATTCCCGCCTTCTTCAATGTGGTCCTCTCTTCCCCTTTGATTTTGTTCCTTAGTTTCAGCTTGAACTCCTAGGTCCATTTCTTGGTTATCAGCCTAAACTGTGTTTTCCCTCTCATTTATTGAAATAGGGTCCTCAACAAGGTCATCTAGGACTTTATCATCCTCAAACACTTGTTGGTTTTCCTCAGAGTCATCTTCACTATTTTAAGACTCCTCCTCTATGTTGACTCCTTCTTTCTCATTCTTCTCTTGAACTTCTTCTTCCTTGTTGGAACTTGTATTCCTACTTTCCATTCCTCCCTCTTCCTCCAAGCGTTCCTCCCCAGACTTATCAGTTCTCTCCCACTCTGTGTCCTCGTCAACATTCTGATTCTTGACACTAGGGGGCTTGATTTTGATTTTATCTTGCCCTTTAACAATTTCACTCTTGTTACTTTGTGAATCCTTGTTTTTCCCTAGATAAGGGTTCATAACCATGGCCTTGTTCTTGCAATAGCCTTCAATTATTAGAATTAATCCTTCATGTAGAATAGGACGCGTTTCCTTCTTCCTGTGAGCGAATAAACTTTGGACCAAAGAGAAACACAGATAAAAGGGAAAGGAAATTCTTACTTTATGTCTGAAATGATTTAGGAATACAAAGTGGAATTTGTGGACTCTCTTGCTTCTTCCATCAAGGATGAAGTACTCCCGAATACAGCATAAGACATCCCTCCAAATGCCCTTAATCTATTTTAGTTTAAAGAAACCCCCATTCTTTTCCAGCTTCTGCTCTTCAACGTCTGTCTTAGGGAATTTGCAAAAGGCCTCATTTGAAATGCTAGTCTACTTGGAGAATTTTATTCCTTTCATAGGCAGCCCTGTAACCTCTACTATAAATTCCTCTGTTAGATTCATTGTGATGCCATGCAGAGTGACACTATCATCAATCCAATTTTTGAAAAAAGTTATTGTAATATGAGGTTTTGAACCATGGAGCCTTTCCATATAATTCACAACCTTCCCTCTCTGTAGGATTTTCTAGACATCTTGTTTCACTCTCCACTCTTCACAATTTTTGGGTTCCTGCTTCCTTGGTTCTCCTTTCCTTACGTGAGCCATGCAGATTTCCTTTGATACCCAATCACTATAAACTATACAATGATCCCACTTGCTACTAATTTGGTTCAAAGCTCACCTTTTTTAGGCACGTTTAGGATCTGCTTCTCATTCTTGAGGGCCTTCATTTTTAATGATTGTAAACCTTTCTTCACAAAGTCACTCTTCCAACTCATTAGTTTTCTATTACAAGCTAATATTTCCCTCCTTTGCATGAGTTGCATCATGATGAATGAGTGCTCTAAGATCCACATTGTTTTCTAATGTTTCTTGCCACCTCACTTTGTGTCTTGTTTGGACTGCATAATTTGCTAACCAATCTGCAACTCCATTGGCTTCACGGTAGGTGTGGGTAATTGTTACTTTTTCAAATTTTTTGATTAAAGTTTTCATCTCCATCACCATAGCCTCTATAGTCCATGACATAGAATTTTTATTGTTTAAAATATTTATGATATTCAATAAGTCCCCTTCCAGCCATAATTTAGAATATCTTGAATCCACAGCTAGTTTGATGGTTTAAAGGGCAGCAGAAGCTTCGGCAATATGACAATTCAAATTTCCAATGGGGATTGCAATAGCATTGATTACATTTCTCGTATGGTTTCTCAAGACTCCTCCACATCCTGCATTCCTCATATTCCCTTTAGCTACTCCATCAAAGTTTCCTTTAATCCACCCTTGAGGGGGGACATTCCAAATAACACCTAGTCTAGGATTTTCAGGGTTACCATTAGAATTTTCCATTTTTAAGGGATTATCCACTTGAAAGGTTGGGTTTGGATTCCTTTGTGATGAAAAGTTATCCTTAATAGCTCTAATGATGTTCTGCCCCACCACCCATCTGGGAAGTTCTTTACTTCTCAAAATTCAGTTATTTCTTTCCTTCCATATTCCCCACCAAATATGGGGAAGAGTTAGTTTCCATAAAAATTTAACTTCAAGATTCTTGGAGGGACAATACCAACTTTTAAGAGATAATTACACATTTTTGTGGTGAATCCAAGCAATACCCCATAGATTGAGGATTTCTTTCAAAACTTGTTGCATAAAAGAACAGTTCACAAACAAGTGATCTCTATCTTCAAAGCCCTTCTTACAAAAAATACACCTGTTCACAATATATATTCCTCTTTTCTGTAAATTGTCCAGAGTCAAGATTTTATTTTGGAGGAGGGTCTAGAAGAATATTTGGATTTTAGGGATGAGCCCCTTTATCCAGGCCTTCGTCCACAAAGGTTTGTTTCCATTTCCCTTTGAAGTGAAAATGGAAGAAACTTTAAACTGTCCACTAGGCTCATTATGCCAAACAATCTTATCTTCAAGATTAGGGTAGAGAGATATAGCATTTAGGGATAGTTGTATATCCTTAAAATCTTGATCAAGATCAGTAAGGTTCACCCAAGAGTTGTTCTGTCATTATTGGTTAACCATTATTCCCAATCTTTGCTTACATCGGTCTATTGCTTCTTTATCTTGGATTTCATCTATCAAAGGTTTTCCTTTTAACCAAAAATCCTCCGAAAATTTCACCTTTTTTCCATTGCCAACTTTCCAAGAGATTCCTTCTTCTAAAACTTGTTTAGTACCCTGAACTTCCCCCCATATGGCAGATGGATGGGAGACATCAGGGTAAGAAAAGAAATCAGAGAGGGACTTTGCCTTGAATAAATACTTATGCTTCACATTGTTACAATTCACTAAGGTTAATGACTAGTTAACCAAGAAATATTTATCCACATGTTGACATATTTATCTATCTCATGTATCAATATGGAAATCCAACTCAAAAATCTAGGAAATGATGTGAATTAATGAGGTCATGCCACCTGTCAACATCTCACTACATATAGGTCAATTTATTAAGATGACATAATTAAAATGAATGATGAGTAATGAAGATATATTTAATATCATGGGTCAAGATATATGTCTTACTCTCTACTTTATGTAAATTAAATGTGTAAAAAGTAGCAACTTAATGATACTATAGGACATGTATAGCTAGATAAACATATTAAATCTTGAAGACATGATTAAGCCATAAAGATTAGTGATAAAATGTCATGTGTCAAGTAAGTCATAAAATTTGATGTCATAAACATTAAATTTTAAAAATGAAATGGATGGGTGACATATACCATTTCTCTATAGTTAATTCTCATGCATGGAGAATTCAAACAATTAATTCTCACACATGGAGAATTCAAGAAATGAATGTGTAAGATAGTTATATATCATATCTCCCAAGTCAATTCAAATTAAGTATTAAAATTCAAAAAAAATTGCTATCTAGAACTCAATTTCAACTAGAAATCACTAATTATCAATTAAGCATAGAGCTTGTTTAACATAAGAATTAGCTCCTTCAATGTTTTGTTTGGGTACTAAGATAGAATTTTAGGAGACATAGTTTAATTGTTAGCTTTTAATAATAAATGTACACACTATTATATTATATACTTATAGGTTGAGTCTATAGAAGCATATAGTGATGATGATAACATGAGACTATATGAAATGTAATATAGGGAAAACATGATCTCAATCAAATCTATCAAGATCCATAAATTAGTGACTAAACTTAAGAATTTCCCTATGCAAATATAGTTTTCCTTTTTTTAAAAATAGACATCCACACAAATGATATATTCCATAAGATCAATATCACATAATTATAATCATATGTGGTTGGCATGTTTTTTCAAAATTTATACATACTGCTCAAACTTAATACTCGTTATCACCCCCAAATGATTAATAATCGGTTTAAGGAAAATAGAATAAGGATTACCCTAGTGAGTTAGGAATAGAAACCAAATAGATATACTATGAGTAAGAAAATTAAAATATATAAATTTATATTAGGAGTTAGGATATACATGGAAATTCTAAATATACTTCATGATGCTCCCTTTATTTCTTATGTGGATGAGGTCTAGATTTTTCAATAATTTTAGAAGCCAGAAGCATTCCCCCATTGGTGGAAATTAAAATTTTCAATATTCAAATCTAAAGGGACTAAATTCATATGAAATCATATGATATCCATTTATACATGTTTTGTTATTTGGTTGACTCTATTTGTGGGAGTGTTATCCCTATAGGAACCCCTCATTGGGAACCTAGAGGACACAAGTGCATTTGTGATGATTTTGAGTATTTTCACATTCATATATATTTATACTACATAAAAATAATGATAGACCAATTTTACCCTATGGTCTATAAGGTTATTAAGAAACATCAAATGCCTATATTTTATACTAAAATCAAGATATCACTCAAATCCTTTGTGACTATTGGTTTTATTCATACCACACAATGATCAGAGTCCATGGAAATTTGATCTCCCCTTGCTACTTACATGAGCATGTAAAAAATAAAATAGTTGATAAAGAGATTTAATTTTAGATTTAAAATATCATTGATGAAAACATGAGAAGGGAAAAATGTTCCAAGAACCACAAAATGCCATCAACATTAGTAGGTAGTAGTTTCAACATTAGTAACATCTAGACAAAACTTCAAAATATAGAGGTTAGTTTAAGTTAAAAATGGTTTAATATAGATATTGGGACCCTAGGGGATGATAAGGTAACATATGAATAATTTATAAATACCATTAAAGTAATAATATGGACATTTTTAGTATGATTATGATGTAATTTTCATGAATCTTGAATATGACTATGAAATATCTTTAAAGATGAAAAAGGTAGAATTATCAATGAGGTTGGATGAGATTATTAAATTTGATCAAAATATATTAAAATAAGATAATATAATAATATAAAAAGAGTTAAATGTTATGTATTATGAATAAATTGAGCATCCTCAATAAGAAGATGATACAAAGGCTAAAACAAACTAGCATTTTAATGTTAGGATCCTTAGGGCACTCATGAGATCAAATGACATGGAGAAATAAGGTCCTATTAAGGAATTAATAAATACCCTATATATAAAAGTTACTTTTGATTTCACTGTAATAGTGGCTACAACTTCACCACTTCAAGATATTATGGTTGGTTCTACACCACATATTCCTCAAATACATATTATAACTACTCCTCATATGATAGTTTAGCAGTAAAGTACCTAATATGATCCTAGGGTCACCTAGGAAGAGTAAAGGCCACCTTGTTATGTTAATATGTACATAAATATCGACTACCTATTTATACCATTATGAAGAATATTATGTGGAATAAAATTCATCAAAAGAACAACTAGATATATCAACATAATATCAAGCTTATATAGAGGCTAAAAATGAAAAAGGATATTATGAGGTAAAGGACACTATAAATTACTATAATGAGGATGATTATATTTAAATGATTAAAAACTTCCCCCAAAGTGAATATTTGGAATTTATAGCCCCATTCCTCCTTATGTCCAATAGGTGAAAATTAAAAAATAAAATCCTACCTCCATTATGGACTCAACTATAGATTTACCAAACATAATAATTGACACTTCCAACATTACATCCACCACTTAATTTTTACCACCAATGGTTTCTATAGTCTCCACTAAGAAGGATTAAAAACAATTTCATCCTTCTCCTACTCATAATTTTGTCCTTACCATTATTTTATTTCATATTCTATTTAGTTGTTTAGTTAGCATGTTCCTAGTAACACTATCACTACTACTTCCCCACCATATTTTTTAGTTACACAAAGTATAACATAGCCTACCATTACAAAACCTTATTTTTTCCATGACTAAAATTGACACAAAAAAATCCAATTTCATTTTGATGACTTGGTCTCCTAATCAATTTTTTCTATTATCCCATTACAAGAACATATTTCTACCCAATTTGGGTTACCAGTAATAGAAGGTACTGAAACAAAGTCACATGTGGTCTCAGTTTATGAGTCCTTAATCATTACATAAAATTTTCTATAGACTCCTCAAACCAAAATTTTCAACGAGAGGATGTGCAATCCACCTTTCCCATCATTGTGTGTAGCACTATATGAACCCAAAAATTGCATGTTACAATAATTTCTAAAATTATTCCAATGATGTGAAATGATTTCTAAAAATATAAGGAGACTTATTCCTATTTAACATTATCTATCTCTTTTCTTTTCCTTTAAGTATTTTAAAACCTAAAAAAAAAAGAAAATCTTTGAGAATTTTTTCCTTTGACTTTGAACTCCCTCTTAACTACCACATTTTATGATGCAACTTATACTCTCTATTACAAAACCTCTCCATTTGTGACACTTTCATCATGGTATTTTCATAATCATCAATGAAAAAAACATCATTTTTTTATGGTTTTGTAATCATCTATGGCAGTTTCATTATGTAATAGGATTGTTTTATCATATTATAGGATCATTTTGTAATCGTCACATATAATAATGGTAGTTTTTTCACTATTGGTGGACTTTCAAAAATAGAGTCTGAGAGATGATTTTTTTGACACATTTTGCATGCTTTTCTTTGTCTGTTTTCTTTTTTTTTCAAACAAAAAATTCCTCATGTCTTCTTATATCAATCCCACTCTTATTTTAGTCACTTCCCATCCTTCCCAAGTTTTAACTTTTATTTAACCAATATTTATACTCACCCTTGAAAGCTTCATTATTGTCCTACATGTATCATAGTTTTATATGAATTTTGGATCTAAAATTTTCAATAAAGATTGGTATTTTTAGGATCTATAGTGTAGACATATAAAATTGGCCACCAATGGATTCATATTATAATTTAGACCATTTTTTACCAACCTTTACAAATTAAGCCTAAGAATTACTAAACTTCTCAAATTTGGGTTCATAACATGTTATTTGGCTTATAAACCAATTAAATGGGGTAAATGCACCCATCAATTAATTCAAAATATTTCTAAAATTCTTAAATAGAATTAATTAAAATTAAAAACCTAATCAAATTTTAAAATTGAATTAACCATGAGAAATTAATGAATTATCAAAAAGAACTTCAAAAACCAAAGAATATCCTAGGAATTCATAATTACATTTTTGTGAGTTGTCAAATATCCTTAAATATCTAAAGCATGCTTATTCATTTCTAATCATGACCATTTGAAATATTTTAAATTTAATAGGTTTAATTAACTCATAAAGGTTAGGCTTAAACCCATTTCAAGCTCTAACTACACTTTAACTTACCTTGGGTTGGGGTTAGTTACTAAACCTATAAATATATGCCTAGACCTCTTCATTCAGAGAGCTTGCAACATAGTAAAGTTATAATGTGGGATATGGTGTATGATTAAAAGTAATAGTGTTATAATTACAAAATCACAAGCTGAGCCATCAATATCCATCAAGAAAACATGAGCCAAATAAGGGTTTGAAGGAGAGAAGGAGCCACACAACTCTATTTTCCAAAGACTTCTTGAGCACAAGTTGAGAAATCCAAATGAGCACATCATTTGGAGCATTCAAGGAAGGTAAGGAAATTTTTAAGTTATTTACATCATAGTTGAGCTTTGTAGTTTTTTTTTTGTTAACTAATTTCCCCATATGATCTAGGCAAGAAAGTGTTATGCATGTTAGTGTGTTTTTATTAAAGTTTTTTTACTTGTTCTAAAACATGATATAACCACAATTATTGGATTCCTTCATCATAAATGGCATGACTAGTAGGACATTGAACACTCCAAATAACAAGGAGATGAAGATGCAACTAAGAAAATGATAAATGAATGCTTGAATATCTTCCAATTTGTAGTTTTGGCTTTGATTTTTCCATATTTTTAATTCTTAAATTAACTCAGATCTACATATTGATCAACATTGGCTACGCCTAACTAGCATCAGTTCTACCAAACTATTGTCATTTATTCCTAACCAATCTTAGTTATATCTCACCATCATCTATCGATATGAAGGGTAGAACATGGTTTATAAAGATTGCATTCTAAATATTTTTAGCATTCCCTTTTGTGACTTCTTAGTTTCATTAGCATTTTAGCTCTAAGAGTAATCATCTCTTTATAGGTTTATAAGATTGTTTATCATACTTGGGACTAACCTAATGTTTTACTTTGCTTTAGTTTTTCCTTTGGGGTCAAAGGTGACTGACATAGATCTTTATCAACTAGTATTACTCCTTTACTATCATTATTGGTTTTCTTTGAGACCGACTGACATCATTTACCTTAGAACCGGCATCAATTAGTTTTAACCAACCATGGTCACTATGTTTTTAAAATAAAAACCTGAGAGATACTTTTTGAAAGTTAATTTTATCACCATTAAAAGTGCTTCTAAGTAGTAGGAGACTATCGAGCCCTTGTAAGGCCAAGGCATGATGGGAACACAAAATTATAAGTTTATGCAGTTTTAACATTACATTTTGGGTACCTAAAAGGAATTATCTAAGTCATTCACACATTGTTTTGGTACTAAAATGAACATGTTAAATCTTGAATATTTGATATTAGGTGCTTAAAAGGAATTTTGATTGTTGATGTTTTTAAAACACTCCATTTCTTGTGCTTAAAATGAATGCTTAAGTCTTGAACACTTATTTTTGGTGTTTAAAAATGAACTTAGGCTAAATATTGAATGTTTAAGTTTTGGGCTTAAAATGAACATATGTGGTTTTACTTAAGTTGTGGTGTTTAATTTCTTTCAAATCTTCTCACTTTAGCCAAGAGGTTAAGTAAATAACTTCGTTACACATTTAAATTTGATGCCTAAATTCAACACTTACTTCAATCACAATTTCTTGTAACTATTTTTCGATTTTTTGTTTTTTTCAAAATGAATAACAAGTGTATGCTCTCTACCATCCCATATAAGGAACTTGGGTGAACAAAAACACCTTTTCATTACATTTATGCCTAGTCCAAGGTGTGGAAAGAATGTTTTCTAGACTCGCCCCAAAACTTATATGGTTTGGGTGATCTAAAAGCAACCCTAAAGTCTGTCCACTTGTCTTTTTTTTCATGAAATTTGGCTTGTGAAGGGGTGTAATTACCACTCATTATTTATTTCTATAAGCATTAACCTAGGGATTTATCTCTTGGTAGTGTTTCAACCCCACTTCATGGTGAGGTATATAAATTAGGGTACATATACTATGAGATCCAAGGGGTTAAGTGGCTAACATCTCCTTTCATAATTAAGGCTCGAGATAGATTTGGTCAACCAAGGGATTCCACTAAGCATTCCATGGATATGATCATCATGAAATGGAATAGACCCTTGAATGATAAGTTAATCGATATAAACTCAATTGACATGATGCTTCTCTTGTGTTAGCCACACTTGGGATCAATCTAGATAGTCATAAATTGTAAGTTTTAGTCAACACTACTTACCATACCTTGATAGGATCTAGGATTATATACTTAATTATATTTAGTATTTTTCATTTTATTTCTTGTTGGTTTGAATCTAAAACTTTGTTTCTTATACCACATCATAAATAAGTTTATTTTTCTAGACTAATCCATTATTTGAGGAAGTGTTATACCATTTATTTGACACCTTGATTTAACTTACAAAAATTTTGTTGAAATATTTTTTGTGTCACTTGATTGAAATGGGTAATGTTATGTTTTCCAAATGAATTCAAGTTTGAGCTGTAGAACTCTTTAAAACAAAACATTGTTTATACATTTTAAGAGAGATAATGTTGTTACACTACTCAAATTATTTCATATACTTGTCTTATCTTATGTCTAAGTTGTCATTATTTAAAACCAATCACATGTGATTTTTTGGATCTTTGTTTTAGTGTAGTTACATTATTTAAATTTTCCTAGCTTGTTTATCAATAAAGCCTACATTTTTTTAAATTGAGCTTTTGATTAAATTTTACATGTTTGGATCTAAACATTGATTGATTTATATTTAGGCCTTGACTCGAAGGGGTTGATACATAGATATATCTCTTTTGGATTGTGTAACTTAGGTTAATTATTAACCCAAAATTGGAAAACTATATTGATTATGCCTTTGTTTGATATAATTAGTCTATATCCAAGTGAATTTTGTTTGGTGCCTCATACCAATTTGATCACGCTTATGTCTAGAATCAAGTGCGTTGTTTATACCAAAGTGTTCCCAGTTTGTTAGATTAATATCATCCATTTTTTATAAGTCTATCTTTTGATGTTGAGTTTGGCCAATAGTTCTAGCACATGACTTGTTTGAGCCTAGCTTTTGATGCTCAATTTTGCCAAAAGACCTAGCAACTGTTACCTTTCCTAGTTTAGACTTATTTGGAACATCTTTAAACCTAGATTTTGACATATTTTTTTAATTAATTTATTTGACCTTGTTTGTGTGAGACATTAATGTTAGATATTTAATGGTATACTATTTTTACCAAGTCTTTACATCAACCTTTTAGAGATATAACTCCATGCCTTTGACTAGGTTAGACCTAGTTTAAACCTTTTGTCTTTTTAGATATAGTGTTTTAGATTTTATACAACTCTAACCTCTCTTTTCATGAAACATTTTCCATTGATTTAACCATGTCTCACTATAAATGTAATGGATTCATGTATAATCTAGGATATGGAAATGTTGTCAGACAAGATGACTTTGTTCAACACCCTTATGAAGATGATGTGGGACATAAATTCTTATCCACCTTACAACACTCAAATAGGGGAACAGAGTCAAGATCCTTTGGCCAATTATTTGGTTATCATGCCTCCATAAATAGAGTAAGACCAAGAATAAATTACCCAATATTTGTCTAGCATACCTTATATTGTGAAAAATGTTAAAAACTAAATATATTATGTTATAGTGTTGTTAGCCTATGATCTTAATAGCAGCACAAAGGTAGGGCATGAAAACTTACCAAGTCTAGTAAGAAATTCTTACAATGTGTCTTATAATAAATAGGTATCTTATAGTAACCCTAATGCCATTATACTAATGTCATATCAAGAGATGCATATGATTTTCACACAAAGGGGCATCATTGAGGACCACTTTATTTAAATGCAGATAACATACTAGACATATCAAAACCTAGTGTATAACTTTAATAATATGTCCATGTCCAATTCACCTCTTATTAAGCTAGTTCCTTCAATAGGATTCTTACTTGAGTTGACAGGATAAGAAAATAAAGATCTTGGTTGGCTTATTCAAAGCACTTTAGGAGAAAACATGTTTAGTACCCAAACTATCGAGGAAGTGTCTTCTATTTTTATGTAGAATAATAAGATAAACATTGTGGATAATATTCAAGTAACATCTAATTTAAACCAAACTAGTGTTAACACACAAACACATGGTAAAAAATATATACCTTTAAATAACACCAGGAGTGGTTTGGAAACTCAAGGAATAAGATTTTCTACTTCCCGACCTCAACTAACTACCTTTATTACTTAACTATTTGCTTCTTCAAGAACTTAATATCAAGGATTAAGTAGTCAACCAATGACTTTTTTTATACCACAATAAAATGTGATGAATATTACTCCACCCCAACATGTGATGAGTAATATTGTATTATAACAAGCACCATCAAATGTACCCACACAACTAAGGAAAAACATCTTGCCACATCAACACGAGGCAACCAATGTTCCACCTCACCAAGTAGCAATGGACATACCTATTTAGTCAGATAATAACAAACCAATCCAAAACCAAATGATATCTAACCAAAAACATACTAGTATTGGCTAATGATAAATTTCAAATCTCCAACATGTATCTACTTCCCAATAAGGATCCATGCAACCAAGAGGCTCTAATGTTCTATAAGTACTTATTATTTAATAATTTCCTTTCATGTAGAATATGCCATAAGTTCAATGATAGGGTCTTGGTTCATAAGTTCTCCTTCATCAAGAAGGTATGACTAGTTGGCATCTTGTCACTATTTAACCTCAATAGGCACAATATGGTTATATTCCTCCATCCCAATTGTAATATTCCCAACATAAAGCCTATATACCAAATATTAATTAAAATATCACAAAATAACACATGTAATTTCAATAATTATAGCCTAATACACACATCCATATTCCTGGTCCATTACCTAACCAACCCAACATTCCCTAATAAATGCCTCCAAAATAACCTAGTCAAAGTAATCCACTTGTGACTGCCCAACCTCCAACTCAGGCCAATGATCCCACTAATTCCTCACATAATAACTACAATAAATTAAGGATTAAATTAAACTCATCTAAGTGAGGAAATACACTAAAAAATTTAGGTTAGATAATGTGTGTTCTTACCCCTTTAACATAAAGTACTTATATATACCATTTCCTTCATGGTTGATCCACCAAAGTTTGACAAATACAAGGAGAAAGGTGACCCCAAGGCCCACTTGATGGAATTATTTTTTACATGCCAACCAGTGACCTATAGTGACATATACTTATTGTGGTTGTTTCTATGGATCCTATCAAGGCAAGCATTGAAATGGTTCTTGAAGTTGCCCAAGAATTTAGTATCTAATTTTGATGATCTATCAAACAAGTTCATGTAGTACTTCTCTTATAATCTTGAGCATGACATTTCACTAGTAGATTTGACACAAAAGAAACAAAAGTCTAGTGAAATCTTTATAAGCTATCTATAGTGATGAAGATCACTTGTAAGCTGATTTACCTAAAGGCTACTAGATAAACAACTACTCATTGTGTATACCAAAATTCTACATAGTGAGATATATTATAATCTAGAGTTTCAATGTGCACATACTTTTAATTAAATTATTGACAAAGGTTTTTTAATCGATAGATCCCTTATTAACAAAGGGATCATTAGACTAACCTCATCAAATTAGAACCCAAACCAAGACCAAAACTATGGATAGAATCAAAACCTAGTTCCAAACTAAGAAAAAAGAATATTTTAGGGAATGGATATGTCAAAATAGTGAAAACACCATTTACATAGCCTATGCCACATATGCACATAAATTATAACCAATAAAATTTTCAATAAAAATATCAATCATAATAACCTAGATCAGTGCACCAAACACAATATCTTATGCCTTTACAAGACCCTTTTCCAAGGAGAAATGTGCCTACTCATCATGTCTTTAACAACCTTGGAGAACCATTTGAATATATGTTTTGTAATATCACCATAGCCAATTTTATTAAATGTAATATTTTAAAGGGCCTTCATGAGGGCACTACCTATCCAGATTGGTACAAGCCAAATGAATTCTGTAAGTATCATCAAGTCAATGGCCATAATTTTCATTGTTTTGTGAAAATTAAACATGTGATCGAGAATATGTTGGAAAATGGAGAAATTACATTAGATTTAGGAGCTTCCACATCTAATCAAAACATAGGAATTTATCAAAATCCTTTTTTGCAACATAACAACCAATAGTAATGACAATAATAACTAGTGCAATAATAATAACCATGGTATCAATAATTAAGGAAGAATCAATAGAATCACTTGAAGCAATAGTAGAAATAATAATTTAAAAATAATATATAGAACCAAGGCTAGAATGATCCCAACAACTAATAGACTTACCATGCAGTTTCACATGACTACAACATGGTTGTAGGCCATATTGTAGGAGGTTGCATTAATATCATTTATATTAATCTAAGGCCAAGTACTAATAAAATAAGAGCATTGATAATCATTCCCAATCAAACAAACCATGATGGTAATCCTTCCTTGACTTGGGACTACTTCTAAATGACCCAACAAGAAAGTATTCCAAATTTTAGATGTTATACCAATTATTCATCTTTAGCCTATGACCATGCACAAGTACACTAGAAACCAAGACTTATCCTATTTGGTCCCCCTCCACCATTATTTTTTAGAAAAAATGGTTTTATACCTAATCCTAATTGTGTAATCATAACTTGATAGTAAAGGATCACTATGCCAATCTCATACCCATGTGCCTCTTTACCCATCATATAACCACTTGTTCTAGCTAAGAACAAGCCATTCACCATTGTACAAGACAAGACATTTGACATTGTCTAATAGTTACAAAATACATCAACACAAATATTTATTTTACATTTTTTACATACGTATATTATCCATAAAAACATCTTGACATAGTTATTTGGCCAATCCAAAGTTCCCAATGACATATCTCTAGAAAAATTTCAAGCTTCAATTGGACACCTAACTCCAAGACAATAATTAAAATTTAACCAAAGTGATATGTTATCCCTTATCCCACTTCATAACAATCCATTGTACATCAAATTTTACATAATATAGCACAAAGTGAATCATGTTATCATAGATAATGGACTAGGTCTAAATTTTATGTCTCTAAATCTCATCAAGCTTCTTGGGTATATGATAATAAATCTCCTAGTAAAAACAATAACCATCAAAGCCTATGATAATGAATAATGAGAATCATAAGGTACCAATAACTTACCAATTATAATTGGGACCTTGACTCATGATACACCATGTCATGTGTTAAATATTTATTTGTCATATAATGTGTTTTCGGGTAGACCTCAGATACATGATATTTGTGCCATCTTATTGACATTGCACCAATGTATCAATTCTCCCCATTCAGATATGGAGGTTACTATTATAGGATATTTTCATCCATATGAGCATTATAATAATTTAGAGGCTGAGTTCAAAATTTATAACTTCCACTTCAACATTAATGTAGTTTCCAATAAGGACAAGGGGAAAGCAATACTTATTTATTTACTAGAGGCCAACTACATTGACCCTGATACCCTTGATTCACTTTCCCACATGACACCTTTTGAAATATCCAATTGTTATACTATTTAGGATAATGGCCTAAGAGAATATTTAACCCATGACACCTTTCACATTAAAAAGATTCCATAGAACCCAAAGTCCTTTGGGAGAACAAATTACAAACCACTCATGCAATGGTAAAAAAATGACAAAGGTGATTTGCATTGTCTAATACCTATCACTTTCATATCAACCTCTAGGAAATAATAATACCTTATCAAATGTAGTGAATAATGGTTGTATAATGACAAATTGGTCAATTTTTACAATAAATACAAATACCCCATTCATAGTCAAATCATGGACAAACAAGGCTCTGAAGGAGGAGGAATCAATCCAAATCAATAGCAAGCACTTGAGATAATTTATATGACTAGGTATAAAGGAACCTATAGACTTGGATTTAAACCACATGGGAGTGATCCTATATATCTTATTCTAGTTACTTCACCAATGACTAGTGATGATGATGCTAAAAATGAATCAGAGTCTAATCATAGCCATCTAAATGAGCTATCCCATGCCAATTTGTTTGACAATAATTCCATTTATACCCTTTGACCTATTATTATTAATAATACACTCCCATTATATTATTCTCAATTTATATATTGAGACCAAAAAAATATATAATGTATCAGTTGATGAGTTACAAAATGATGAGGCCTTTTGTGATTTTCTAGGCCTTAGGGACAATGTTCCATTCGGAAACCACAAACAAGTGTTCTCAATAAAATTGAATCTTGAATCATGTTTTGGAGAGTGGATAAACACTCTTATCCAAAAAAAATTAAACAAAACATTGAGGTCCCAAAGTGAAAACCTATAAAGGGTGCTTTTAAACTAGGGAAATAGTAAAGATAAAAGCTAGTCTAGTGGTGAAAATATGTTTTAGCCACCATTAGATGGGGGTGTTTAACCTTGTTTAAACATAGACCAAGAGACCAATAATGACAAACTTGTCTATGGATATGAGTTTAGTCTTAAATAATAATAGGCTTTTGATCAAATAATATAGGATACCAATGATGAATTGCCTATGGGTTAGAGTTAAATCTTGAAGAATAATAGGATTTTGATTGCATTATCCAAGAGTTAAAATTAGTGTTTGTTACATGGCCATCCCTATCATTGGTGGATTTTGATTCATCATGCCTAAGAGAACTTGAAGAACTAGACCTAATAGAGGACTCTACTATTATAAACTAGTTCAAATTTTTGCCCACTATTCTTGAAGAAGGTTCAACCCTTCTAGTGGAAGATACAATAGAGGTTAACATTGGGACTCTAGATGACTTGAAATGGATCAAACTAGGTACATCCCTCATTGAAGAGGAACATGAAGTCATTATAGCCCTATTGAGGTAATTTTTTGATATATTTACATGGGCTTATTCTAACATGCCTAGTTTGGACCCCACTTTAGTTTGTCACCACCTTATGATATATCTTGATGCCAAACTAGTGAAAAAAAGTTATGCAAGATACATCCTAACATTTTTGTATTAGTAAATAAAGAGTTAGAAAATATCTTGGAAGCAAGATACATTAGGATAATTGACTATTCTGAATGGATTTCCAATGTTATATCAATCAATGAAAAGCTAAAAGCAATTAGGATTTGCACTAATTTCAAGGACATTAAAAAAGAGTTCCGTAAGGATGACTTTCCTTTTCCAAACATTTATATGATTATCAACTCCACCATATGTTATGAAATGCTTTCACTAATAGAAATTTTTTTATGCTACAACTAGATTTAAATAGCACTATAAGACCAACACAAAACATCATTCACCACTCTATGGGTAACATTTTGTTATTAAGTTATGTCATTTGGTCTAAAAAATGCAAGGGTCACCTATCAAAGAGCCATGACTATCATATTTCATGATATGATGTATGACATTATTAAAGACTACATTGATGACATACTAGGTAAATCAAAGACTAGGGTTGATCATCTAGTAGCATTGAGGAGGATATTTAAGTGACTGCATGAATACAAAGTTAAGATTAACCCTAAAAAGTGAATTTTTGGAGTTCAATAAAATTTCTTGGCTTCATTATGTGTTATCAAGACATTGAAGTTGATCCAACCAAGGTATGATTGATAACAAATATGTCACCACTGACCAATTTGAAGCATCTCTATAGTTTGCAAGGCAAGATAAAGTCTATTCAATGCTTCATATCTCAGTTGGATGATAATTTTCATCCCTTCACACACTTATTGAAGAAAGGGGTCACATTTCTTTGAGATGATGATTGTCAAAAATCTTTCCAATAACTAAAGGAATATCTTGAGAATCCAATAGTTTTATTGCCACCCATGCTAAAGAAACCATTATTACTATATCTATCATCTATAGACAAATATCTAGGGGAGCTTTTAGTTCAATATTATGATAATGGAAAATATCATGCCATGTAATCTTTAAGCCATACACTGGTCATGTATGATCACAATTATATTCCCATTAAAAAACCCCATTTAGCTATGGTCTTTATAGCTAAGAAACTACACCATTACATGTTAAACAATAAAATCATGGTCATTATAAAATTAGATTGACTCAAGTATCTACTATCTAAAATATCTTTACAAGGCCACATGGCTAAATGGATCATTCTTCTCAGTGATTTTGAGATAGAATATGTGAACTAGAAATCCATCAAGGGCAAAATTCATGAAAATCACCTTATTAAAGCACCCTTATAGATACAAAGATGATAAAATTCCAATTTATCAATGAATCCATTATGACCATCATGTAAACACCTCTTGACGAGTAGCATTGGAATGTGTATTTTGATGGATCATTCATAGCACATGGATTGAGGGGTAGGCCTTTTATTTATTACTCTATAAGGGGATCTAATCCCTAAATCATTCATAATAAACTTTCCTTGCACCAATAACATGGCCAAATATGAATCACTTATAGAAGGTCTTTGATAGGAAGTATAATGGAACATATCACATCTAAAGGTTTATGGTGATTCTTAGTTAATCATAAATTAGGTACAAACCACTTTCAAACCAAGGATGATAGGTTGGTTCACTACAAGGCCATGGTTGATAGTCTAAAACAATAAATTTCTGATGTACAATTTGAACATACACCAAGGGCCAATAAAAATTAAGTAGATGTCATGACTACCATTGTATCTTTTATTTGACATATAGATATGGCTAAATAAAACCAATTTCTTATTGAAAATATACTGACACCAACTCATGAACCATCAACTATCACAATGATCTATGATATTGTTAGTCCAAGCTCTACTTGGTATTTAGACCTTTACACCTATCTTCATAACCAAATTATTCCACCATACCTATCTCTCAAAAAATCCAAAGCCTTCATCGATAGTGCCTAATGTTATACCTTACTTGGACTAACCCTATAACACCACATTTTTTATTAAACTCTTCTTTGTTGAATAACTTCAATAGAATATACATTAGCATTGAGGGAAGTTCAAGAAGGGGTATGTGGAGCCCCCACTAGTAGGGCAGTCCTATCCAAAAATATCTTATGTATTGGTTACTATTGGTCAATAATGGATGTATATACAACTATATATGTGAAAATATGTGATAAGTGTCAATGACATACTAATTTGATTCATGCCTCAACCAAGACTTTGAAACCAATGTTGACACCATGGCCATTTGCTACATGAGGCCTTTATCTCATTGGGAATATAAACCCCACCTCATTTGATGGCCATAAACATATCCCTACCACTATATAATATTTTACTAACCTGGTTGAATCCATACCCCTCACATGATTAGAAATCAAATTTCCAAATTCATCTTTAACTATCTGATTTTCCACTATGGTATTCCTTCTAAAATTATATTTGATAATGGTAGATCATTTAAAAATAATGATGTCAATAAGACTAACCAACATTTTTTTACAACATAGTACCCATAAGGTAATGTCTAAGCAGAAGAATATAATAAAACCATTATCAACATCCTTAAAAAGATTGTTAATGATGTTGGCTAAGGTTAGCACCTTCAAATGTTCCATGTTATGTAGGCATACCATATCAATGATTGCAATCCTATGAGAGCCACTCCATACTCACTTGTTTATGGCACTGAGGCCATTTTTCCCATCGAGGTCAGGTTACCTTCATTACGCATCTCTTTGAAGCATATCCTAGATGATGAATACTATTGAGCTCGTTTACCTACAAGAGTTATATTTACTTGATGAGAAATACTTGGCCATATTAAACCATCTTCAATCATACCATAATCAACTCCATGGCCAATACAATCAATGTGTGAAACATAAAGACTTTGAGCTTGGTGATCATGTCCTTAAAGAAAAACAAAAGAATACCATGGCTAAGAAGAAGCATAAAGGCAAGTTCAAACCTAATTAAATAGGTCCTTTCATCATTATTTTAGACTATGGCACTAGATCATATAATATCACCACAAAACTTGATGAGCTAATGAACATTATATACCTCAAGCATTACTCTACTTAAGTGACTTGGTATATTATCTATGAAGACCATTTCAAGTTGTACCATATTATTGACTTTATTATTTATACCATATAATTATATCATTCTATAGCTTTTTCATTCCAATATTCCATTTTACCATACCTTTTCTATCAACCAAGTTATGTTGACCCTCCCTACCTATCCCATTTGACCTTGGTTCTATTTCATTGGCCCCACATTGAACATGAATATTTAGATCAATTTTAGTAGTTGTTTCAAGTATTATAGATAGAGGCCATATTTTAGAGTAGTATCACAAAGTTTTTGGCAATTATATCATTCATTTATTGGTACATTATACACCATTGTGCACCTGATTATAATTGCCTATGGGCAAATCAATGTTCCATGGCCATGCTACTAATTATAACCACCTATGGGAAAATTAGTATCATTGACTTATGCCATTGTTTCTTAATTATAAATGCCTATGTTTTAGATTAAGGTAAAATCAGGTTTTGAAGGGACCCCCAAACCCTTTAATAGAAATAAAAAAGATAAAGCATTTACATCCACTAGGAAAATCATTCTTAAATCCTACTGAAGAGCAGCATCAAAATCAGGTTTTATAGGGACCTGAAACCACAAACATAAACCAATAAAAGTACCCAAGTTTTACAGAGACCTAGAAACTCAAAATAAGTTTAAGACTAAGAAAAAAGAAACAAGATCAAAAATAAGAACCAGTTACAACATCCAATAATAAGGACCTAAACAAGAACAAAATCAAGAAAGAAGACCCTAGTCTTCTATTGTAATTCCATGATCATCTTAACAGCCTCCTTCCCAATCATAGCAGTATCCTAGATGGAGTTAGCAGTCGAAGTAGCAACATCTTGCAAGGCTTTCTTCCTCAAACTCTGCCTAGTCCTCTTACTTGGACCCTCTAAGGATATTATTTCTTCATTTGCTCTTTTTCTAAGGCTATCTACAGTAGCATAGATGCTTGATGTTACCTGCTCCATCTTTGTTCTACTTTCCTTGATGAGCATTCTATGATTATGCTCATAATCTTTAAGTTTATTTGGGATATCTCTCATTTGCTCCTCCAAATGGTTGATTTTGGTCCGATCAACATCTTGATTGTGTTGCATTGTTTCCACTTTCTTCTTCAGCCCCATTATTTCATTATAGATCCATGAATTAGCTTGGAGAATAGAATCATCTTTGAACTTGGTAGAATGTAAGAAGGAAAGCTTAGTGTCCCTCTGTAGAGAGTCACAAATGTCTTCTGCATTCTCATGTGGAGGGTAATCAACCTTTTCCATTTATTCCTCCCTATCTATCAGTTCCTCCTCTTTAGACTCAACAGGGTCTTCATGCTGAATAGGATCCTCCTTTTCTTATTCCCCAATCTCCATACCAAGAGTAGAAACCAAAAACATGTGATCCTCCTCTCTCATAGAAACTAGATCATCAATTAAAATATCTTTGTCTCTAACACCTCCTCCCAACATAGTTTGATTATCCTCATTATCAAAATTGCTCTATTTTGAGTTTCCCTCAGTTGTATCCCCTTCAATCCCTTTCTCAATTTTTCCTTTGATTTCTAGATATCTGTCTAAATTGGAACTAAACTCCCCAACATCCATCCCTTCCTCTTCCTCTAGGACATCCTTCTCAGAACTTTCAGTATAAATGCCTATGTAAAAACTAAGGGAATAATTATTTATCATTTCTTGGCATACCATTTTTCCATTTCTATGTTATACTATGCCAATTGTGCCTATTTTATTTTAATTAGATTCTAGACAAGTCATATTTCTTCATTGTAAGGTAGAATTATAGTGACTTGAGGTCCCATACTAGGACTATGTAATAAGTTCTCTATACTTATTGAGTTTACCTTAATCACCCCTTTATCCATTCTCTCTCCATTTTGTGAACAGCCTAAGCCATGCTCTCACTATTTTGTGATCTTCAACTATTTAGTGCCTCACCATTCTTGATCGAGTTGAGATTATCCAAAATTACAAAAACATTTGAAAAATGATTTATAAAAACTAAAAATATTGACCACTTCATTACCTTAAGGATTATGGAAACTCTCACTAAATCATAAGAAACCACTTTTCATTTAGTTTCCCCATCCTTATTAGACCTTTTATCCCATGATCTCACCATTTTGTGAGCTCATTCATATTCTTCTATAACATTCATCATGTTTTCTTCTCATCATTTTCTTCTATCCCACATCCTGGGATAACTACATTTAGCCTATAGTTTTCTTTGGATATTACATCCATGAAACTATGTAGGCATCATATAGAATCCTAGTGCATCTAGAGATAGCTTGGCCAGCCCCTTCATCTTCTCTTATCCTATTTTGTTTATTTTTTAAGTTGTCTCTTATTTTGTATGGGAAATGTTTATCTTATTTGTGTCATGTTGTCTATACTAACATTATGATTAACAATTTTTTGATTACTTCTCTTTAATTTATTTATTTATTTATTTGTTTGCCTATTTATTTTCATTTTTATTATGCCTTGATTCAGTCTATGTGTTTTCATTAGGTCATTCCTTGTGCATTATTATTGAATCCATAAATACACAAGAATCAACATTATCATCATGGTTTTTATCATTGGTGAATTATTTTCAATTGAGTATTGGAACATGTATCAGTCCTCATGGTGTTTTATCATGATGCCTATTGTTACATGCTACAATAAAAATCAACTCTATGAAGTCTACACATTAAATGCAACATTGATATCTCCTTAGTACTAGCACCAAAAACATTTTCAATTAAATATAAATCATATCCCAAATAGAGTAATTATCCCACAAAATAATTTTCCTCCTTGCCAATTCGAATGAGCAAATCCATACTAATAGGTTGCATAATTGATGTTTCTCATCTATTCCAATTTTTCATCATATTCCATATTATTTTTTCCATAATTAGGGTACAATTATTATAACCACCTTTGGGAAAATCATTGTGTTTCCATCCATTTGAGGGTTGATGATTATGACCAATTTTGAGAAAATAATTCACTTTCTTTTGCCCAACTAGGGGAATTTTTAATTGAAGATAATATTTATAACTACCTTTGGGAAAACCATTATCTCTATCTTCCCAACTAGGGCATGTTTTTATCCTACCAATGATTATAACTACCTATGGGAAAATCATTATTTTCCCTTCAACTGATTATAACCACCTTTAGGTAAATCAGTCTCTTGTTACCCTAAGGATTTTTCAATGATTATAAATACCTTTGGGTAAATCATCACCTTTTTTTATCCCACTATCTAGATGATTATAACCACCTTTGGGAAAATCATCTTGTGTGTATACCCTAACTAAGACATCTCCATATGCCACTGATTATAACAACCTTTGGGCAAATTAGACCCTTCCATACCATAATGTTCATCTATTTGGTCCACTCATTTCCTTCTTTAGAGGGACCATTTTATGACCCCTTTGCCAATTGCTCTATTAAGGGGCCACCTATAGTTCATCCATTTTAATTGAATTCATAAGAATACATGAATTTTTTCAATATTTGAGAAGACGTTTTTGTGATTATAACTTGCAATGCCTTCCCAAATAGGGGAAAACTGTAGACATCTAAAATTGGCCACCAATGGATTCATACCAAACATTAGACAAATTATTAAAAACCTTTTCAAATTAATTTTAAGAATAACTAAACATCTCAAATTTGGATTCATAACATGTTATTTAGATTATAAACCAATTAAATGGGGAAAATACACAGATTAATTAACCTAAAATCTTGAAAAATGCTAAACTACCTATTCATAATTAATTAAAATGTGAAACCTAATCAAATTCCTATATTGAATTAACCATGACCAATTATTGACTTATCAAAAGGAAATTCAAAAATCAAAGAATATCATAGGAATTCATAATTACCTTTTTGTGAGTTGTCAAATATCCTAAAATAACTTGAACATGCTTATTCATTAATAATCATGACCTTTTGAAATCTTTTAACTTTATTGGGGTTAATTAACTCACAAAAGTTAGGTTTGAACCCATTCTAAGATCTAACTACACTTTAACTCACCATGGGTTGGGGTTAGTTGCTAAACCTATAAATACAAGCCTAGATCTCTTCATTTAGAGAGCTTGGAACACAATCAAGTTATAATATAGGATTTGGTGGATGATTTAAAATAATAGTGTTATAATGCCAAAATTATAAGCCAAGACATGAAGCTACATTAACAAAGTATGAGCCAAAAAATGGTTCCAAGGAGAGAAGTAACCACACAAATCCATTTGCCAAAGACTTATTGATCACAAGCCAATAAATCCAAATAATTACATTATTTGGATCATTAAAGGAAGGTAGGTAAATTTGTAAGCTCTTTTTATTCTAGTTGAGCTTTGTCATTTGTTGTTTGTTTACTAAGCTCCCCCCTATGATCTAGGCAAGAAAGTGTTATTCATGTTAGTTTTTATCATTCAAGTTTTATTACTTGTTATAACACATGATATAACCACCCTTCATGGATTCCTTGATCACAAATAGAAAACTATTCCACATGCTTTCAATTTTGGAAAATATTTTTCTCCACCTTTGGTTATTTTCATGGTTATTCTACATAGTTTTTTAGAAGAGGATAATTCATATGAATTAAATAGTTAGTTTTTATCTATGAATCATCCCAACTAATGCTTAGATTCTATTTTTTTCAAATATTATGTTCTTATTTCCCTTTCATCCTTTTGTCAGAGAGTTCATATGGCACATTGAGCATAGAAGCTAGCTTACTAAGTAAATTTTACACTACAACAAATCTTTGGCTTCATTTGGTCATCATCATTGATCAGGATGGGGTTTTAGTTTTGATTTAATATATTAAATTAGTTTATTTTATTAGGATATAAATTTATAAAATATAAAATCAATCAAAACGATCTCTCATATTCTATTTATTTTGTATATAAAATATAGATTATATTTTCATTGTTTATATTTACATCCTAGCATATTTTTTCGCACATAGTTTACATCAAATGATAGGTTAAATGATAATAAAAAAAATCACTTAACATTTTCAAAACAATTAATTATCATATCTAAATAATCCTTACATTCATAAAAATAAAGCACAAAAACATTAAAAAAACCCTAGAATAACCTTGGTAATAAACATATTTTTTATAAGCTTGATCTTATTCATTTAAGGGAGGTACGAACATTATTTTTGACTTAAAAAATTATAAATTAAGTTAAAATTTTATTTAAAATAAAATCATTCAAATCTTAATGTGGATTCATTCAAAATATTAAGAACTAGTTCTAGTTTGTACATACAAAAGAAACTATGGATATTTGGTATTTCTACTTCCTATCATCTATATCTTATTTTGTATTATTTACACATTAGAAATTTAGATGTGTGGTTTAACAAGAAAAAATATATGAAAGGTAGGGGATTATACCTTACCTCTCCTAAAAGGAAGTTATAATAACATCCCCAAGGTCTATATTTTATTGCATTTTGGCATACAACTCTCACTTAGTTGGATGTTTTTGGTCTTTTTTAATTCAAAGGGCCCTTTACTAGTTAGCATCTATGAAAAGAAGCTTAGAATAAAAGTTTTTTTTGGTCACATTTGGCCCACATAGATATATTTCCTATAAATGGTTTGAGTAGGTGGATGAAATTTTGGATGGAATGAGTGGACTAAATATCACCCTTAGCTTGCAAAGCTTTTGGAACACTTTAACCTTGATTGAAGTGTATTTTCGTCAATTTCTAAAGGGATAGGTCTGTAAACTGAGGTGGAGGGTCCAAGTAGGTTCCCATAGTGATCAAAGTAGTTATAATTTATGGAACAAGTCTCCACAAGCTTTAGGTTTTCATAGTTCATTTAAGCCTTCAAGGATATAGTAGTAGGATAAGTTACATAAGTATAAAAAGAGCCTACGAGCTAAAATCTAAGTGCAAATCATTTATATTGCTAAGTCATTACTTGGAAATTTATTTCAAATCTTTTGTTTTGGCTGAGTGTTAATTCCCTTGGAGAAAATGTTCTGGGCTTTTTGACTAAGTGTTCAGAGTTATTTTAGACATTTTATCTAAAACAAAGTTTTCAAAGACCTAATTCTCTTTTGAATATTTTGTTCATAGAAAAAAGATCAATTTCTCTCAAACATTTTGTCCACATTAAATGTATCAAAGGTGAAGATCTTGTAGACTTGTCTCTTTTGGGAAAAGGTTTTGAAACAATTCTTCCAAAGACCAAATTGTTTTGAGAAAATTGTCCACATCAAAAGAATAAGTTAAAGTCCTAAAGGAAAATTATCTTAGACATTTTATCTGCAAGCATAAGTTCTAAAGACACTATTTTAGGGAAGTTGTTTTAAACAAAGCCCACAATAAAAGGTACAAGGTAGAATTATTTCAAATAAATTATCTCAAAGGCAAAATCCTGAAGTCATTTTCATCAGATAAATTATCTAATACAAAAAGGCCAAAATAAAAGTCTCAAAGATAAAGGAAAGATTTCTCTTGGGGAAATTTTTCCACAACAGTTTCCCTGAGGACATATTTCTTTCAAAAAAAAAATCCATAGAAATGGTTCTAACAAAGAAAAATACTAATGCAAAGGCTCTGACATAATGTCTTATCCTAGAAAAGTTGATCCAACAAGTATGATGTTCACACAAGTGTCAAAATAAATCTCAGTAATTAGCTATTTGAGTTCAAAATGTGATGAGATTGCAAACATTAATGATGGTCATATTGATGTCATTTAATAGTCATGTAAATTTCAAATTCAAGCCACTATACATAACCATTGAAGCTAAAATCTCTCAGCGATGGTCATGTATATATCAAATATACTCGCATGGAAATCAAAGACATGCATATAAATGTCAAAGTTAAGCCCCATGGAATAGCCATTTGGATTCAAAAGCTAAGATCA
>JARHVA010009206.1:325000-348954 GCA_037957365.1 Torreya grandis | reverse complement strand
GTTTTAGTTGTTATTGATAGTAGTATAACAAATATTTTAGTTTCTTTATGAGATGGTTGGAAAAATTTAGGATGAATAAATTGACACACCCTACACCATAAAAGGTTTTTTAAGTGATTAAGGGGGCTCCAAGTGCTAGCGAATGAGTATTGTGTGTTGAATTTTTAGATTGGTTCATAAGAAGATGAAATTTGTGTGAGAGGTCATGCCCATGTATGTATGTCATGTGATATTGGGTTAAGCCATGGATTTTTGATATGAAGAGTTTGTGAATGATGAAAGAACAAACACTTATACCCTTATGAAAGATGTAAAGAGATTCACATTTAGTGAATTTAACAACATAGGATATGAGGTGGAGATAAGATAAAATGTATGTTTCTAAAGGTGGCCAATGAGGACTAAAAGTTTATTTTGACTAATTTTAATGTTTGTGCAAGTTGTGACAACCAATACGGTAAGTAACCTACCTAATAAAATTAAGAATATGTTGAAAGATTATGTTGACATTGTGACAAGTGAATTTTTGGTATGGACTACCACCTATAATAAATAATAGTCATCATATGTATTTAGTGCCATGATAAAGTTTTCAACAAGAAACATATTATAAGTTGAATCCAATGGAGAATGAGGAAATAAAATAATCAAGAGTAGAGGTTATTGAGGAAAGGGGTTTTTATAAATGAGATACTCTGAGCCCATGTTTCAATTCTAGCTATGTTAGCACCAAATAAAAGAATCAAGATTGAAGAATGTGTATGAATTCACATGAAATAAACAAGATCACTAGTAAGTAAAAATTTCCATTTCCAAGAATAGATGACATAATGGACTATTTGAGGTTGATCGTACAGTAATCCACTAAGATAGATTTTAAGAGTGGGGTATTATCAAAATCCAAATAAGATAAGATTATGATTGGATGACCACATTCAAGATGAATGATAGGTTTTGTGAGTTTTTGGTCATGCCATTTAGTTTGTCAAATGATTTGAGTATGTTCATGAGATGTATGAAGTAAATTTTGAAGTCTGTATTGGGTAATTTATTGAAAGTATATTGGGATGACATTTTGATTTTTAGTTATTCTATGGATGATAGTTTGAAGTATTTGAAGTTCAATTTTAGATAATGTAAAGGAAGATATATTGTTAGTAAACTTGAAAAAAGTGTAGCTTCATGTAAGAGGAACTAATATATTTGGGATATTTAATCTCAAAGGTATTGGATTAAGATGGACCTTGAGAAGAGTGAGCATAATTTTGGATAGACCTTCATCGAAGAGAATGATTTAAAGAAATAAGTTTAATTTGGATATTGTAGCAAATAATATATTTTAATATTTAAACATATTCATGACGTAATAGCCAGTGTTAGCCTTACTAGAATTTTTAAAAGTGTTTCACATTTATTATGATGCAAGTGAAACATCTATAGGAGGGATGTTGAGTTATGAAGGTAAAGCCCATTGCCTATTTCAGTGAGATGTTTAAATAAGCTAAGATGAAGTATTTTTTATACAACCAATAATTCTATGCAATGGTGTATGCTGCTTAAGAAGTGGTGACATTACTTGTCGCTAAAGGAGATCATTTTTTTACATAGAAAATCATACAATTTAGTTCATAACCAACCATGGTAAGATAAATACATGAAAAATTAAATGAATGGAATTTATTTAAATCTATTCCTTTAATTTAAAAAATAGAATTGGAAAGTCAAATAAGGTATTATATGCCTTGAGAATGTGATCTCTTGTAGTGAATGAGATCATGGCAGAAGTAATTGGATTTGAATAAATGATACAATTATATGAAGAAGCCTTGGATTTTTGAGATGCATGGATAACATATAAGAATCCAAAAAACATAAATATAACTCTATCATGAGAGTATCATGTTCAAGATGGATTTTTTTTCAAAGGAAATAGGTTATGTATACCTCAAGGTTTTATTATAAATAACATATTGAAATAAAAACATAGTGAAGGTCTAAGTGGTAATTTTGGGTTTTATAAGACTTTGGTGAAATTGAGTGACAATTATTATTTTCGTAGGATGAGTATAAATGTGTAAATTTTTACATAAGTTTATAATATGTTGATATTCTAAGGAAAACATTTAGCATTCTTGTTTTTATCAACCATTTCCTATTGCTATTAAACCATGGGATGTAATGAGCATGGAATTTTTTATTGGATTACCAATAACAACAATAATTAATTAATACATATTTTTATTACTGATAGATATTATAATATGACTCATTTTATAGCATGTAATAAAACTAGCGATGCTAAATATATTTGAAATTTGTGTTTCTCAATAAGTTATGAGATTGCATGGGTCTCTCTCTCTCTCTCTCTCTCTCTCTCTCTCTCTCTCTCTCTCTCTCTCTCTCTCTCTCTCTCTCTCTCTCTCTCTCTCTCTCTCTCCTCTCTCTCTCTCTCTCTCTCTCTCTCTCTCTCTCACACACACACACACACACACACACACACACACACACATGTGGGTCATGAAATATTAAATTTAAAGATAGCCATTCTTATAGGAAATTAGAGTTTTTTAATGATAGGGAAGTTAATTTTTTTACAAAATGAGACATTGATTTTTATCGCAATGGATAAGGCTTGGATCATATACTAAAATATAATCCAATGACTTTTATTTATTATTTAGTTCATCAAAAATCTTAAATTCTCATAGTTATATATGTTTGATTATGAGATTATTTAAATGTGCTTTGCTAATCCCATCAACAATCCACACTCTTGGAAAGATTAAAATGGCATTCAAGTTGGTGTGGGACCAACCTTGGATGTTAGCAACTATCTAGATGGAAATGGGATGATGATTGATACATTTGACAAAGCATAATTGCCTCTTGCACATGGAATTAATCTCACGTTAGATAAATCATACAAGGTAAAAAATAAGACATTCCTCAAATCAAATATTATATTATATTGAATCAAACTATAGAGATTGGTTGATAGTCCTAAAAAAGCCAAAATTTTGATACTAGATCAATATATTATGATCAAATTATAAATTTAGTCATTATAAGCAAGGTCATAATATTGAAGGGATAATAAATAATTCAAAGTTATTAAAAGGAAATGGCATGGAACCAATTATTAATTTAGCTATAAAAACACCTTGAAAACCTTTCACTCCATATCCATCTACACATTCATGTACTATTTCATGTTGAACATATTTTAAGTGTCACTCCACACCTCTAAATGAATTAGGTCATATTGAATGAAAATTTATCAAATTTATAATTAGTTCTACATAGATGGATTCTACCTTGAGAGCTTCTAGTTCTAGCACTCCTTGAAGCTTTACCTTTATAGTTAATCGAGACACTTATTCCTTCCACAAAATTGACAAAGCTTAGAGTTTCATATCATCTTGTTAAATTAGTTACTTTTCCTCTCCATACATCATTGGAAAAATTTAGATCTGGGTCATAAGTATATGGGTTGAAATTGGCATTCTAGTTCACTCTGGTTGAGGCATTTGATGTATCAATACATGTGCCACTACTTAATATCCACATTTATAACATAGTTAGAATCATGATTTTATATGATAACAAACATAAATAAGCATGAATTGGCCATGGAAGATGTATATCCAAAGGATTAAAATATTCTAAAGGATTTATCTGCAAGAACACTATTGATTGGTTTAATTACCTATTGGAAATTATCATTTGGTAACAACAAAGGAGAAACAAATGCAAAGAAATATCCTATATAATCTAAGATATCTTACATGGTGCATTCAAGAACAATAGAAAATGATAAAAATAAGGGTACTACTATTATTATAAAAATAATATTTGAGTATAAGTTGGAAGAAGAGGTATGATATTTGAAGATATCAATCCATCACATGACACAATTTAACAATGTGAAGTATGGATAGGAATATATAGTTCTCTCAAATTATAATATCCCAAACATTTTACATTATTATGAAGTTTAAATTGATAATAATATGGAGGATGTACATGAAATTTGAGTATAATGTTTTCATACAATATGGAGTCCAATATGTGACTGTGGCATTAACCTTATTCCTTGAAAAGGTTATTGGTCATAATTGAGTCTGATGGGTGCATCCATTTTCTTGTGTTTTATGATTTAGGAACTAAATGAGTTCTAAGTGATGTGTCATTCCATATTCTTCGTAACCTCATTCATTAGTTAAAACATATAATAATATTTAGTTTGACATTATTATTTTTGGGTTTGATCTCTTGATTTTGCTTGAATACATTAATATTTGACCATTGATTTTATACTATGTTATGTCGACCTAATAACCATTTTATCAATTATTTTTCAATCGATGATAAATATTTTTAGGAAATATGAACTATGGCATTTTATTTGATTATAGAAGAAAATATTGACCTTGTTTTATTGATTTATGGGTTATCTAATTTCAAACTATTATGGAGTCATTATTTCAAGAATTATTTTTCTTCTATGTGGATTTTGGAAATCATAAATGATTGTGTCATAGGTTTTCATTTTCAATATATATATATATATATATATATATATATATATATATATATATATATATATATATATATATATATTCCCTATGGTTGTGTTTTTGGTTGACTATGCTAAAGTTCTTTATCGAAGTGTTTGGGTGATATAGATATATAGATATACTTATACCTAGTTATGTTGTTTGACTATGTGACCATTTTTTGTTTTGGATGGGTTGTTCGATTGAGCTTTTGGATTTTATCATAATCCTTTACTCGACATTCATATTTTCTATCAGCCAAGTCTTGACTTCACTTGAGTAGATTTCATTCATCATTGAATGGGTTTGTTGATATTCATTTCATAATCTAGTCCTTATGGTTTTAATGATTATGTCAAACTTAAAATATTTCACCATGTTGTACGCTGAGGTTTATTATGAGGATATGATTGTCTAATACTTTGACATGGACATTTTAAGTTTGCTACATCGAATGTGATATTTGGTATTAGAATCATGGTTTTTTATTTTATGATTGAATTAATATGTATTAATTAATAAATCTGATTAATGTAATCATTAAATTATTTTTATTGCTAGTTGGAATGCATGTTTTTTTATTTTTGGACTAGAAATTAATAGTTACGAGAATATATTGTGGGTCTAGATTTGAATACTGATCTAGAATTTAGACATAGTCTAAGTAGGATAAACTCAAAAAATATATAAAATATTAGGTTTAATTCATTCTATATCACTCAACAGTCTAAATTAACAATCCTCACCCATAATCTATGCTTAGATGAGTTGATTATCCATGTTTTACATTAAATTGACTAGATTTTGATGTATGTGTATTGTCTTTGTTATCTCTTTGTTCAAAGATTGATGTGCTTAGAACTTATTACCTATTCTAGCTTACGACAACCACCAACTTGTTGATAGTTGAGGGGGTAAGGGCCACTGATGGGGGGCTCATAGGGCTAGTGGGGTGGGTTTATCTTGATCAGCTAGTTCATATTCAAATCCTAGCTTCGATGACTTTATATGGAGATGGTGACAATGTGTTTATTAAGTTTATTTATTAACTAACATATAGATATAGTTGTTAAATTTGATTTATCATAATGATCTTGTTTAAGCTAATGAATGTCTTGAATATATTATGGAGTTTGAGTATTGGAATATTAAGTTGAATGATAGCTAAAGTTATTATGCAAGTTTTTTGTATAGTTAAATTATTAAGTTAAATCTTTATCCCTTAAATTATAATTAATAAGAATTGATTAAACATACTACAAGCCTTTATATGTGGTAATCTTGAATTGATCTAGTAATTTGCATATGGGAGTTTGGTGTCTGTTACAATCAATTCCTAAGATGTTTGTTAATTGATATATTAATTCATCTTAGATTTAACCTTCTTATATAAGATTGATTCTCTCTTCCTAGTTTGACTATTTGTAAGCTCTGACATCTTTAAAATATTTCACTATTAATTCTTGATGTCAATAATCAATTAAGATGTACTTAGATATTTTATGTGGGATCTATAATCTAAAATATGTTTCAATTAGGAGAAATTAAATATTAATGAAGTACGTCCTTATAAAGGTTAACACTTATTTTGGTTTATCATTCTAAGAATTATAAATATGTGAATGTTTTGAATTAACTCCATAGTTCTATAATTCAAACTAAATAGGTTTGATGGTAATAATTTAGAATTTAGTAATGGTTTGAAGTTTTACCATGGAATACATATATTTGGATACTTTACATTAATTATTTAAATTTAGATTACAATAAAAGATAAAAGTGGCACAACATTCACCTTAGCTAGATTATTAATTGCATAACTCATTACTCTCATTTATAAATGCATAGTTGTATTTTGAGCATCTAACCCTTTTAGCAATGTATAACAATAAAATAAAATTTGCTCTTCTATCATGCACTACATGATTATTGGTTGTGTTCAAGGTATGCTTTTAATAATAAAATATCATTTATAAACTTTATGTATGATTATGAAATCTAAAAGCAATTCATAAATATCATAGAAAATGTAAAAGAAACTAATAATCCTATAATTCAATGAATGGTCATGCACAATGTTTTCCTTATTTATTTAATTAGATGAATAAATTTTATGAAATTATAATGAATTCCAAATATGGTAAATTGTTATCACAATATCTTAAATAGTAAAAAAAGTTATACTTTATTGTTCCTTTAGCTTCTTTCCCATGAGCTGAGCTTGTTGGTTGGTTGCCTCAACTACCAACATAAAGTTTTATAAGAGTTCCTTAACTGTAAATTTTTATTTAGCTTCTACTTATCTTAAAACTTTAATTAACCATGTGGCTTATGTTGCTTGAATTTTGCTAATATATGATTTTTGGTTTTGGTCTGCGTGGTTAAAGTGTAATGAATTCATAACATACATATATGTTTAAAATAATTAATTATGATTTAATAAAGTAATTGAAATTCATTATTTGATAATTATGCAATATGTTCCTTTCATTTAGAAAGCATACATTTATGTGTTTAAATATTTTATAGCATTGACTATGCCAATTTAAAATAATCACAATAAAATATTGATTAACATAGCTATATCTTCAACTGTTATAAGCATCAATGATGTGAAAATAATTTCAATGACCTTAAAGGATGAAAGGTAAGATAAACTAGTCGTTATCACTAAATAATTTTGTACAAAATCTATTCTTTTATGATTTTATATAATTTTTTCTTGAGTGAATAAAATTCTACAAGTATCAGAATAATTTTGTTTGTTAATTTTTGAGTGCTTGTCTAAATAATATATCATGTATCTTGATTTGAAAACATGAATGACAAAAATGATAATTTAAGAACTTAAGGATACCATTATAAATTAAACAAATTCTTTAACTTAACCATCCTCAAGTAAGACTGAAATCCACTAAGGAGAGTGAGGCATTTACCTAGGCTTAAGGACCTAGAAATGATCCTATGAGGAAGTATGACTGCAACTAATGTTTTTCAATACTTATCTATATATGATTACACTAATACATAAAAAAAATTCATAATCCTTCTAACTAACAACTAGATTCCCCATAGTACCTTTTATATGTGGTTACCTCTAGTGAATTGTCTCAGTTCCCCTCCTTCAGTTCTAGTTCCATTAGTGCATAGTGCATCAAATGTTTCATTTCATTAGCAAGTCTTGTAAATAGTCCTAACCTATATCCAAAATTTACTATGATATATTATTCAAAAAAAATTGGGTTTGTTTCATCTAGTATCAGAGTGGTGTTTTTCTCAAGCAAACTCTAAGAAAGAGAATTTTTCCTTTTAACTTTTGTAATCTTATAAGTTATCACTTGTTATTTCTCATGATGGTTAGAATGAAATCAAGTGGATACAAAATTCACATAAATAATTTGAATTTCCATACTATTATGGGTATAGGATGAGGACATGGAATATGTCATCAAATCTGTATTCCCCTTCACAATCTAGACAAATTGCTAGTGAATAACATAGATAGTAATACCAATGTACCCCATGTCAAAGTAGTTGGTGGGATTCTTACTGATAATCATGAATATGTCCTCAGTGGGATCTTAAGATTCCTTAACACCCTGAAAGGGAAGATTTATAAAGAGGAGCAAAGATAAAATATTCTTGAAGGGATATCCCAAGAGGAAGTACCCATACTAGAAATGGGACAAGTGGAAAGACCTATAATTTAAAAACCACCTTTGACCACCGTTGACTCAATCATCAAGGAGATGAAGAATCTTCCTTCACCTAGATTTCTAGTTGAAGAATCAAGTGCTATATTGTATTATTGGTTGGTACACTTGCAAATGTAATTTAATTTACACTATATGCCTTCCAATGTGAAAGCCAAAATAACAACCTGTCAACTAGTAGGACCTGTAGAATTATGGTGCAACTACCTTTATGTTATTGAATGGTATCAACCTTTAAATTTATCTTGGTCTATTTTTTAGAATCAATTCTACAAGATGTACTTGAATGCAAAGTATAAAGAGAAGAAAATTATTGATTTTTAGCACTTAAAGTAAGATAGCATGACTATTGTTAAATATGAGATCAAATTCTTGAACTTACTACGTCATGCGAATTATATGCATGATAAGGAAATGAATATTAATAAGTTTAAGCTTGGGATAAAGGAGATTCTGATGCATGATGTTAACATGACAAATAGAAAAATGTTGGCTACAGTCATAGAATTAGCATTTAGGGCTAAGGAGAAGGAAAAGTCTCACCAAAAACAAAGACAAGAATTCAATTCTAATAGGTAGTAGTCTAAGGTGAAAAACCTTTCTCCGATGACAAATAACTTCATTAAATTTGATTCTAACCATAGATTCTTAGGAGGTAATAATAATTATAGCAAGTATTCCATTCATATTGGAAATTTCAAGTCCCATGGACCTTCCAAATCTGATTCTTATAAGAAGGAACAACATCAAAATAACTCACATGGGCCTTCCATGGGTGTTAATAATATTCCATTATCATCTTCTAGATTGATTATGTGCTGTGAATGTGATGATGATCACTATAAAAAGGATTATTGTAAGATAAAATTACAAAAAGCAATGAACCACAGAGTATATGTTGTTGTTGACAACCACAATGTCAACTTGCAAGCCACTCCTATTGAGGCTTGAGGTATAATTAATGGTTTTATTTTGATTATTTTAACTAATTTTGGTACAACATACTATTCCATTTTATTTTTGCTGCTATAATATGTAATATTAAACCCATCTTGATAAGATAATGTCAGGAAGTGTAATTTAGTACCAAAAATAAAGTGCCTATTCTTAAATACTTGGAACAAGTAGAGGTGGATCTTGGTGTTTTAAGACCAAGTTAAATCTATTTATCACACCTTTAGGGCTATATGTTATTATCATTGGGATGGATTGGTTGCATCAACATCAAGCCACACTTGATTGTGTAGGTAAAAGAGTGAGATGCACCAATGACCTTGGCCAAATTATAGAATTACAAGGCATATAAGGGTCTGTGAGACATAAAACACTTTCAACCCTATAACTAAAAATAGTTGTTAGGAAAGGATGAAAGCTCTATAGAGTCCAACTGTAAGAAATTTCTAATGAAAAAGAGCTAAAACATGTATATTTTCCTATATTAAGGGATTTTATGGATGTATTTCACTAAAAGCTACCCAAGTTGCCACTCAAAAAATAATTTAATTTGTCTATTGACATCATACATGAATTTGCACTGACATCCAAGGTACTTTACTGTATGAATGTGGCTAATTTATAAGAATTGAATGTTAAGCTATAATAACATCTAGACATTGAAATCATATGACCAATTGTGTCTCCTTCAGGTGCTTCAATACTTTTTATAAATAATAAAGATGGTACTGTAAGGCTTTGTATTGATTATTGTATGTTGAACAAGGTAACAATAAAAAACCACTATCCTTCACCAAGAATTGATGATCTATTTGACCAAATGAAGAGTGCTTCAATATTTTTCAAGATAGATTTGAGGTCTGCTTACTATCAAATATGAAATAAAGAAGAGGACATTCATAAAACTACTTTTAGAACCTGTTATGGACATTATGAATTTATGGTTCTTACTTTTAGCTTAGCCAATGCACTAGCAACATGCATGAACATTATGAATAACATATTTAGAAAATACTTGGATACGTTTGTGCTAGTTTTCTTGATGATATTATAATTTATTATAAAGATAAGGTTGAACATGATCAACAACTCTATCTAGTCTTCCAAACACTCAAACAACATAAACTTTATAGAAAATTATCCAACTATGCAACTTATTAATCTGATATTCATTACTTAACACACATTATTTCCAAAGAAGGCATTTTTATTAATCCTATGAGGATCAAAGTTATCCAAGATTGGACTACTCCTTCTACTGTACATGAAGTGTGAAGCTTCATGGGGTTGGTAGGTTATTACTCATCCTTTGTTGAAAATTTTTCTAGTGTGGCCTATCATATCACTTCCTTGTAGCACAAAGAATAAAAAATTAAATTGACTCCTCAATGTGAAGAAGCTTTTTTTAAGATGAAGGTGCTACTTACTAAAGCTACTATTTTGATTATATTAGACCCAAATGGTAATTTTAAAGTTTGGGTTGAAGCTTCTAAAAAATTCTATATAAGTATCTTGACTTAAGATGGCAAGGTTATGGGTCAGGGGGCGTAGTCAGTTGGTAAGGCATTTCTGTTGTGGCTCTGCCGGTCAAGTGTTCGAGTCCCCCCTGGCCCCATGGTACTGGTATTAGTTGTGTCTAGCCAGTGGCATTGGTCACGTTAAAAAGTTTACCCAGCTTTAATAAAGTGAAAAAAAAAGATGGCAAGGTTATAGCTTATGAGTCACAAATATTAAATGAACATGAAAAGCATTATCCTACACATGACATGGAAATTGTTGCCATTATCTATGGATTTAAGCAGTAGAAACACTTTATATTTGGAAAACTTTTTCAATTAAAATCTGATCATAGAAGTCTTGAGTATTTGTTTCCTCAATAAGATTTAAATGCATGCCACTGTAGGTGGCTAGAATTTTTTAGTAATTTTGATATTAATATTTCATATGTCAAAGGTAAGAATAACCGTGTGGTTGATGCACTCATTACATGTACATACCTTACTGCCTTATCAGTATTACAAAGAAATTTTTGAATTGATATTTTGGAACAATAGCTTGTTAATGTATTCTGCCTATAAGTAAGAGTAGGTTTGATGAGGTAGTAGTAAAAATATTTACTAATTTTTTGTTGAAATAGATGGCTTGATTAGACATAAGAGAATAATTTATGTCACCAAGACAGGTGAATTTTTAAATTATGTAGTTAATGAAATGCATACATCACCTTATTATGCTCATCTAGGTGTTAAAAAAATGATGCATGAGTTGAAAAAGATTTATTTTTGGCTTGGGATGAATCATGATGTCACCAAAATTATAGAAAAATACTTGGAATGCTAGTGGATTAAGGCTGAGCATTGCCATCCAGGAGGGTTGTTGTACCCTCATGATTTTCCTAAGGATAAGTGGGTTGTATTCTCACTTGATTTAATTTTTAGGCTACCAAAATCATGCAACAAACATGATACAATCATGGTAGTAATTGATAAAGAAACTAAAGTTTACAAATTTATTACTATAAATTTAACAAATGATGCATCTCTATTTATAGAATGATTTGTAAAGAAAATAGTAAGACTCTATGGTCTACTTGAAGTGATCATATTAGATTAGGATAAATTATTTACTTCAAGGTTTTGGCATACTTTTAATTACAGCTCTTGGAATAAAGTTGAATTTCAACTCTTTATATAATCTAGAAATAGATGGACAAACTGAATGACTCAACCAAGTGGTTGAAGACATGATACACATGTATGTGATGGATCAAAAAATAAAATGGGAGGATTATCTTTGCCTGATTGATTTTCCATATAATTATTCCTATCGTTTAGCTATTAATATGGCTCAATTTAAATCATTATATAGATGTAAGTGCAAAGCACCTATTGGTTGGGATAACTTAGAAAATAGCATAGTTAATGGTCCTAATTTGCTACTAGAATATGACAGTAAAATGGAAATAATAAATCAGATTTTAAAAATAGATTTAGATAAAAAAAAGCTATGTATATCTTAAAATAATTTCAAAAATTTAGCATATGATATAGAGTTTTTTTATGTGCTAGACCACATAAATGTTATATTATATTTGGAAAGGTTTCTAGGTTAATACCATGATATGCAAGGCTTTCAGCATATTGGAAAAGATCAACCTTATTACGTACTAGATGACACTTCTTAATTTTATTTTAAGGATTCATGATGTTTTTCATGTTGAATTGTTGAGAAAGTATATACTTGATCCATCTCATGTTCTCGATTGGACACATTTATAGGTCATAGAAGAAGAAAATATCTAGTTGGAGCTAGTGATAATTCTAGACCATCACAATGTTAAGCTACATAATTAGGACATACAATATGTGTTAGTGTAATGAAATCATATCAGAGAAAAAAGTACCACTTGGGAAGATACTCATATTTTTAGATAATATTATGCATGTACTTTTGATGAAGTCATTAGGATGACTTCCTTCCAAAAGGGGGAGGATGTTACAATCTCACATTTTCATATATATATATATATATATATATATATATATATATATATATATATATATATATATATATATATATATATATTATGATGCTAGATTGGTTTAGTTATTATTTAGATGGAATATGTAGTACTTGTTGTCGCAATATTGGCTGGATACTTATTCAGTGATTTATTATGTTATGGACTATTTGTTTCTATTTATAATGATTTTATAATCTATATTGATTATTGATTTATGACATAATGCGATTTTGCCATTTTAATGGTGGCAAGTTTTGTCTATGAGCTAGATAGGTGGTAGAGGTTGTAATATGAGAATAATGAATTTTGAGAACATCAGTATGACTGACATGTATACTATTGTTTAATTTTCCTTCAGATAATTTGATTTGGTCATTATATTTAAATATTATTATTAGTTGTGATCCTCATGTTCATAACTGATATTGTACCTTTTTAGTTTTGTTATAAGTCATTATTTAATATTATGGTTTGTTATTTTTTTTGTATGTTTGACTACTGTAATCTTTTTCATTTGCATAACTCCTTTATTCCCACAAGCTTTCAGAATCATTTCTATTGTTTGTTATGCCCTACCAACCTAGTAAGTTTGCAACTAAACATAACTAATTTACCTATTCCTAACCCCCATTTGAGCTTGCATAATTATCTAAGGCTAAGTGGCATATTAATTTAATGACTATATTAGTTGTGGCTAGATTCAAACTTGGCTTAAGTCATTTGATCTTATCACATCAACTTATGTCTATGGCTTATGAGGGAAGTATGTTAACCTAATTGATTGAGCTAGGTGATAGTATAGTGAAGGTTTTAATGATTATCCACATTGTTTATTTTTAATATTTTATAATTAACTCTAATCCTATTTTATATTATTTAAGGGGTGCTTTATCATAGAGCCTTCCTGACTTGCCATTAATTCTATTGTTGGTAGGATTTCCCTAAGATATGGTGAGTTTTTCTATCCTCTAGTAATTTAATGTGAGTTGATTTGGGGTATGTGCGAATGAATAAAAAAGAATGGGGAAAGGTTGATAATAGATAGAATATTAAGAAGATGGAGAAATTTGGATCAAAATAGTAAAATTGTTTACCTAGTTTTAATTGCAAGCTAGTTTGTTTGGGGAACATATAACAACCTTGGGTGATTCTTTTATCTTTCATACTTATTTTGGACTCTCATCTTATATTCAAGTAAGTCTTTTATTTAATTTTTATTGTTTGGTGTTTACTAGGTCGCTACAATGATAAAATTTAGAGGCTACACATGTAGCCAAAAGTCCTCAGACTTCTGGGTTCATATACAAACCTATTATAATGATATAATAATATGATTATCTCATATAAACTTGCAATAAATATATATCATTGAAATATAATCCTTATCATTATGCAATCATGTCATTGTGAGTTGTGGACTGTGTTAAAATGGTTACATGTTGCATTCATGTTTTTAAAGGAATGATTGTATTTTTATAACTAGAAATTATTTGAAGGTCTAGTGTCGTTAGGATATATGACTCTATTTTCATTTTGATTTCTATTTAAAATTTGATTATATTCTTTTTAAAATGAGCACAAGCTTTGTGTCCTCCATATGATGACTATGTGCTCAGTTTAATGACTTTGTTTTGATTTATCTATTGTGTCAATGAAAAGTACTTGGGTCTCTTAATATGTGAATATGGCGTTAACCTTGTTCCTTCAAAATTTTGTTGGCCATAATTCATTTTGATGGGTGCATCTATTTTTTTTATGTTTTATGATTTTGGATTTGGATGTGTTTTAGGTGATGTGTTATTGCACATTCTTGGTAACCTAGTTCATTAGTTGAAACTTATAAGAATTTTTAGTTTGACATTATTATTTTTGCATTCGATCTATTGCTTTCATTTAAATTCATCAATATTTAACCATTGATTTTATAATGAGTTATATCAACCTAGTAACCATTATATCAATTATTTTTCAGTTAGTGATAAATCTTGTTATGAGAAATAGACAATGGTATTTTATTTGACTATGGAAGAAAATATTGACCTTATTTTATTGATTTCTAGGTTATCTAATTTCAAGCTATTATGGAGTCATTATTTCAATCTTTATTTTTATTTTATGTGGATTTTGCAAATATTAAATGATTATGTCATGATTTTTCATTTTTTATCTATGTAATGTTTATTTGTGTGTATAAATATGTATATATGTATAGAAGTACACACAAACACACACACACACACAATATTAATAATCATGAGTGTGATTATTTATGTATTTTGGGTTATTCATTTTGAATTATGTTGGAATGATGTTCAAAACTAGTCTCTTTTATGACCTTAGACAATTTGAATCAATGTTGGGATTCATTTAATAGTGACTATGTTATTAGGTTTTTGTTTATTTAATAGGGATATAAAATGTTATATTACATGTGGCTATGTTGTTGGTCGACTGTGCTAAAGTTATTTATCCAACTATTTGGGTGATATACATATACATGGTTATGTTTTTCAATTATGTGACCGTGTGTTTTTTGTGGCTGGGTTGTTCGATGGAATTTTTGGATTCATCATAATCCTTTACTTGACATTGGTAATTTTAATCAACCAAGTTTTGACTTCACTTGAGTAGATTTCATTCATCATTGACTGGGTTTCTTGATATTCATTTCATAAACCAGCCCTTATGGTTTTAAATATTATGTCAAACTTAAAATATTTCACCATGTTATGTGTTGAGGTTTATTATGAGGATGTGATTGTTTAATACTTTGACTTGGATTTTTTAGGTTAGTTGGGCTAAATGTGATTTTTGGTATTATAATCATGGTTCATTATTTCTTCTATGATTGAATTAATATGTTTTAATTAATAAATCTAATTATTGAATTATTTTTATTGTTGGTTGGAATGCATGTATTTTCATTCATAGACTAGACCTAAATAACTATAAATATATATTGTGGGTTTGGATGTTTAATGAATGATTGATAAGGTGGATGATTCCAAGTAGGATAACTCAAAAGATATATAACAGATTAGGATTAATCCATTCTATATCATTTGATGGTCTAAGTTAACTATCCTCACCCATAATATATGCTTAGATGAGTTGATTATGCTCATCTTGCCTTAGAATAAATGGATTTTGGTGTATGTGTCTTTTGTTTGTCATGTCTTTGTACAGAGATTGATGTGCTCAAAATTCATTACCTATTCTCAATTACCACAAACCTATTGATGGTTTGGGTGGTAAGGGCCATCAATGGGGGGATGATAGGGATGCTGGGGTGACTCTATCTTACTCAGTTGGTTTGTGTTTGACTTCTAGATTAGATGACTTTGTATGGTTATGTTAACAATGTGTTTATTAATTTTATTTATGGACTAACATATAGATATAGTTGTTGAATTTAAGTTATCATAATGATCTTGTTTACGGCTAACGAATGCCATGAACAGATTATGGAATTGGAGTATTGAAAGATTAAGTAGAATGATAGTCAAAGCTATTATGTAGGCAACTTGTATTATTAATTTATTAAGTTAAATATTTAAACCTTAAATTATAATTAGTAGGAATTGATTGAACATACTACCAGCCTTTGTATATGGTAATCTTCAATTGATCTAATAATCTACATGTAGAAGTTTGGTATCTAATATAATCAATTCCTAATATGTTTTTTTGTTACTATATTAATTCATCATAGACTTAACCTTCTGGTATAATATTGATACTCTCTTACTACTTTGACTATATGTTAGCTATGACATCTTTAAGAGATTTCACTATTAATTATTGATTTTAATATTCAATTAAGATCTACTTGGATATTTTATGTGGGATCTATAATCTGAAATCTATATAAATAAAAATAAATTAAACACTTATGAATTATGTCGTTATAAAGGTTAAAACTTATTTCAGTTTGTGATTCTAAGGAAATGTGAATATGTGGATGTTTGGCATTAACTCCATAGCTATATAATTCTAAATAAATAGGTTTAATGACAACATGATAGAATTTAATATTTTTTTTATTTTTAACATAGAATAGATATATGGATACTTTACATTAATTGTTTAAATTTAGAGTTAAAAAAATATAAAAGTGGCACAACATTTAGCTTATCTGGATTATTAATTGCATAATTGGTTAGTCTCATTTATAAATACATAGTTGAATTTGGAGCATCTAACCCTTGCATCAATGCATAATTCTAGTAGTGGGACTATGAGAAAAATAAAATAAATATATTCTTCTATCATGAACTACATAATTATTGGTTACGTGCAAGCTATTTTTTCAATTATAAAATATTATTTCTAAAATTTATGCATGATTATGAAATCTAAATGTAATTTGTAACAATTATAGTAAATGTCAAAGGAACTAATAATCTTATAATTCAATGAATGATAATGTACAATGCTTTCTTGTTTGATTTCAATAAGATAGAAGTTAATAATTCTTTCATGTTTTATCATAGAATACATATATCTGGATACTTTACATTAATTTATTAAATTCAAAGTGAAAAAAAAGTTGAAACTGGCACAACATTCACCTTAGCTAGTTTATTATTTATCTAGCTAGTAAATCTCATTTATAAATGTATAATTACATTTAAAGCATCTAACCCTTGATGCAATGCATAAGTCTAGTAGTGGGACTATGATAAAAATAAAATAAATATGTTCTTATATCATGTACTGCATGCTTATTGGTTGCATGCAAGGTATGTCTTCAATTATCAAATATCATTTCTCAAATTTACATATGATTATGAAACCTGAAAGTAATTTGTAAAAATTATAACAAATGGCAAAGGAACTAATAATCCCATAATTCAATGAATGATAATGCACACTAATTTCCTTATTTACTTAATTATATGAATAAATTATATGAAATTATAATGAAGTCCAAATATGATAAATAATTATTATAATGTCTTAAAGAGTTAAAAAAAAAGTTATACTTCATTTTTCGTTTAGCTTCCTTCCCATGAGATGAGTTTATTGGATTGTTGCCTCAGCTACAAACATAATGTTTTATAAGAGTTACTTAAGTGGAAACTTTAATTTAAGTTCCACTCATATTGAAACTTGAATGAATCATATGGCTTATGTTGTTTGAATTATGCTATTGTATGATATATGGTTATGGTCTGCCTAGTTGAAGTGCAATGAATTCATAACATACTTATGTATTTTAAAAAATTACTTATGACTAAATAAATTTCATGAAATTAATTATTGTTTATTGTGCAATATTTTCTTTTCATTTAGAAAGAATATATTTATGTGTTGAAATCTTTTATAGCATTGGCTATGCCAAATTAAAATAGTCGCATAGAAAATGGATTAACATAGCTATTTATTGAACTTTTATAAGCATGAATGATGTACAAATAAGTGAAATGACACTAAAGGTTGAAAGGTAAGATAACCTAGCTAGTAGTACTAAAGAATGTTATACTAATTTTATTCTCATATGCATTTATATCATTCCTACTTGAATGAAAAAAATTCTGCAAGTATCAAATTAATTCTATTTACTTATTTTTAAATCCTTGTCTAAATAATATAGCATGTATCTTGATTTGAAGACATGAATGACCTAGATAATAACCTAGTAACTTAAGGCTACCCTTATTAATTAAACCAATTTTTAACTTAACCATCCTTGTGCTGGACTAAAACCCACTGAGGAGAGCGAGGCATATACCTAGGGTTTATGACCTATAAATGGTCATATAAGGAAGTACAAGTGCCACTTATGGTGATCAAGACTTATCAATGTATGCGTACATTGATACATCCTAAATTCTATAATCCTTATAACCCATAACTAATGTCCCCACAGTGCCTTTTGTATGTGTTCACCTCTTACGAACTACCTCAGCTCCCCTCCTTTGATTCTGGTTGAATTAGTGTGTAGTGCATCAAATATCGCTTTACATTATCAAGTATTATCAGTGGGCGTAACTCATATCAAAAATGTACTTTGATATATGATTCAGCTTTTTTTGGGTGGTTGTTTCATAAGGTTTGTGATGAAAAAGGTCTGTGCATAGTTATTTTTATGACTGAGGATAAAAGGCTTTATTTATACGGTTAAGATCCATAAAACATGAAATATTTTTTTATTATTTTAGGATGAGACTGGAGATTGAAAATTTATTTTAGACATTTTTTTATGTTGGCTATAGACTAAGTGGTAGATACATAAGGTTGATTGGTGAATGAATATAATTAATGATATGTTAAGATTCATAAACATTGAAATGTTTTTTTTTTTTTTTTATTAGGTTGGTTTATTATTGGTAATGTATTTTTTTATATTTAAAATGACATTAGAAACTTACAATACTATTTTTTATAACTCGATTTACGTAGATGAAATTATGTGCATGTACACACTATCAGGGCAATTTTTTTTATTAAGGTTTATAATAGAAAATATATTTGTATAATTATCTCTATCATCATGGTGGAAAAGCATGAAAATCTATCTAATTTGTTTTAAATATTTTTGATGTTTATAGATTTTCTTAGAATTTAATAATATAGGTTTCTTTGTCCTATTGATGGAATTATTTAATTTGTAATTTTGAAAGTCATAACTCTTCAAATGAATTTTTTGGTTGGTGGGAAGGCTACTGTCAAAATGTTATTTTTTTTGTTTTCACAAAGTGAAATTTTTATTTATATTAATGTCAAGTAAATTTTTTTTTTGGTTTTTGATAGGTTTTTGTGCATAGATGAGATATTTAGGCATGAAATAATTACTATGTGGGTTAAGATTGAATTTATATATCTACCTAAATGTGTCAAAAATATATTGTCTATCTTTTTCTTAGCTAGTATTGATATAAATTGTTTTCCTAATTAGTTTTACAATAAAATTCTATCTTCATGTTTCAAAAATTTTATTTGTAATGGCGAGAGATGTAAACCTAAAAACTATTTTTCATGATGATTTGATTTGTTAGTCATTGGTATTACACTATTTTGATTCTTTAAAATGATATTCAATATTAAAATAGCATTTGAGATAGTTTTTCATGTCATTTTTAACTAATATAGAGTTATTTAACTTTTATCAAGGTTTTTGTAAATATGGGTTGTGGGTTTAAAATGTCATATATTTTTTTTAATAAATCCATTCATCTCCTTCTCTAATCCTAATATGCTGATAACCACTTTTCAAGTCTATGTTGGATAAATAAATCACACCACCTAAACAATTCATAAGGTAATCAATTATTGGTAATTGAAATCTATACTTGATTGTGATCTTGTTTATAGGTCCGGGGTCCTTGCTTATTCTACATCCTTAATATTTATTATGGGTTAGGATTGTTGGTAAAACACATGGATATAAACTCTCTCTAATCATACATTTATATAACAACTCCAACACTTATCTTTTTATATCCTCATTATCTTTCTCTGTCGTTATGTAAGATGCTTTGTTCGGTAGACTAGCTCCTAAAATAAAGTCTACATGGAAAATTATGCTTATCTTATATGTTTAAATTAATTAGGTAACTCATCCACTACTATATCAACAAGCTCATTTAGAATTTTTTTAATCTCTAAGGGAAGACCAATCAATTTAGTGGTTGTGATAATTGCCTTAGGATTGGAAACTAATGCAAAACCTACTTAATCTTATTTAATCAGTTGAAAAAATATTTTTTACTTACTATTAATACCTTAGAAATAAATTCTACTACTAGATTATCATCTATAAATGGTATTATTGTATGTTTCTTATCATCTTTCTAAAAATTATATGTATTGCTTATTCCTTCATGTATGGATCTCCTATTAAATTACCATGTTATGACCAATAAGACATGGAAGGCATCCATGGGCATGATGTCACATAAAAATTCATATTTATAAAACCTATCTAAAATTCATCCTTTCAATATTCATTTACTAAGACTTGATGTCTTTTTTGTAAACATAATACTTTACAAGGAGTGGGGTGCATTAAATTTTTCATGCCTAACTTGTCAACTATTTATGGAGATACTAGATTATCAATACTTAAACTATTTGTTATTACCTTGTAGCACTTACTTTTAGACTTGGGAGTGGTTCTAAAAATGGTTTTCCTTTATGTAGGATCATTGATCTCCTTGTTTGGATTGATTAATACATCTTTCATAAGTAAAGACTCTCCAAATTTTGGTGCATCTTTATGAAAAGGTGATCCCATACTCTCCTCATCAGCTAAGATTATTTAGGCATTGCCTTCATTCCTAACATGATTAGTTATAGATTCTCTAGGAATTCATATGGTTTTTGGCTTGCATATTTATTACACCTAAAACGTTTGAAATAAAAGATTATTCCTCTGCCTCTTATGTATGGTCTTATACCTTTAAATGAGTATCCTCATATTATATTTTGAATATGACCCTAAAAGATACTTTCTTATTCATTGTGGACATATAAATTATTTATACCACCATGTTATCCTCTACCTTTGAATTTTATAACTCTTTCCTTAAAATGTTTTGTTTCTATTATAAATATTTTTCTTTTACTTTGAGTGCAAATTGGTATACTTCCTGAACTATTCTTGGGGATATAATAATGATTAAACCTTAAATATTAAACCTTAAACAATTGATATACCTTACCACCTTTTCTACATATTCCTATATATGACCTTGCCTGATTATAAATTTTTAAAATTCTTTTGTATGGTCCTTCACACTCATATATTTTTTTCCTTCAAGTTCTATAACTTCATGAACAAATTAGTATGGTAATATTTTTGCATGAATTTATATTTCAACTTGAACATCATTTTTTCCAAACTCTTTATATTTGGTTTGTATTTCCTTCTCTCATCTAAAACTCAATCACACCAAATAGATGCATGACCTCTCAATCATATACAAAAAAACATTAATTTCTTTTCATCCTCTATTCCTTCATATTAAAAATACTTATCCATTGTAGATATCCAATCCAAAAATTATTCAATAATTATGCTACCTTCATATACTGTAACTTCTAATTTGGGCTTGGATCCTATTACTATCACTACTTTTAGGAGTCTTCCTTCCATTCTCTCTTCTTCTTCTTCTTGCTCTACCACTTCTTTTTATGGTTCTTCTTATCCTTCACTCACATCACCTATCATAACACATCTTCTTTGAGTGACTTTTATTTCTTATATGTTCCTAAAAGTTTCGTATCTCCTCTAGCAAAACATATCTTGGGTGTCTTCTTTGACCTACATTAGCACCACCTCCGACTACTCCTCTAAGTGCCATTATTGGACTTTATTAAAAAAAATTCACAATAGGATATTCACTCATCTTAATGAAATATTATCCTTAGGTCACCTCTGAATTAACACCAAAATTTTCTATGATATCATTTTCTTTAATGGTGTAAAGGATGAATAAAATTTTTAATTTTACTTATAAAAAGATGAGGCCTACAAGCCTTATCAAATGCTAGTTAAGGATATTTTAGATCAAAAATATAAACTAATTTATATAGAAACATTTATCACATTCTTTTTAATGTTATATCAACCCTTCTTATTTATCTTTACCTTTGAATTAGGTTGAAATTTAAAAATATGCAAAAAAAAGGGTTTCTAGCCTTTATAATTAGGCATGTTAATTGAAAAATAATATTATATTCTTATATATAAGTTAAAAAATTTAAAAAAATAATAATAAATTAAAAAATGTCCTCTTCTACCTATATACAAATTTTATTAAATTTATAATGGTTCATTTTGTTTTGGAGTGGATTTTGTCATGGAAACCCTAGCTCAAGGTTTGAATGCTTATCCGTAGGTCAAGATCTATAATTTGGATTAAATTTAACTTTAAAGAATAGTTTTTTAATATTTTTTTATATAATTTTCACACATATGTCCAACTCTATCACTCAACTTGACACTTGAAAAATCTCAAACTGTGAAGAAAATGATTATTTCTTGACTATAATAGTCCTGTTGATATTTTGAGACCTAAAAATTAAATGAATATCTTAAACACAAAAATATATTATTTTAGTTAAAAATAACCTTAAATTATTTTAATACTTAATTTTACATTAGAAGTAGAACTTAAATGAATCAATTTTTATTGTTTTTTATGCAATTTTATAGTATAGTCTAACCAAAAATGCCATGTTTCTATGCTTTTCTCCTTTTCTTAAAATATTTGAATATTTATTTATATTTTATGTCTAATAATATAATAAATATACCTTATATATCTCCTCATACTCCATGATTTTTAATTTTTCCTTCTTTTTATCAATTATTTAAATACTTCCTCCAAGCACAAATCACTAACTTGAAAACTCACTTTGGATATTACATTGGTTGGGTTTAAAATGTCCACTATGAATTGATGCCTAATAAGTATTTAAAATATATAATTATAAATTAATTACCCCCTTAAAATAAGCATCATGCCTTTACAACCCATTAACATATAATAAATAAGCACCAAAACTCTTAGAATAGATTCAAATATTTTAATTTCTTGTATTATGTGAGAATACTAGAATCACCCTAAAAAGACCAATAAAAGTCAAATGAATCATTTAAAATTATTCTTATTGAAAAACCATGAATATATAAAACTCAAAAAATAGCAAAACATATAAAATTTAACCTACTATGTATATACACCTACATAACATACCCATTAATGTTATACATATTTGAGATTCGAAATCAATTTTCCATACTCAACAAGTTTAATTTTTAAAGTTCATATTTAAATCTTATGTTGGTTTTGATAAATAAACATATATGCCAAAAAATTAGGGTTGAAAATAATATCTATTTATGGCTAATTGATTCTAAAAATGAAATTATGGATCTAAGCCCTTCATTCCTTATTCCTTTTATACAATTAGTGGCTCTCAAATACATGCTCAAGGATAACATGCATTTAATCCACAAAAAAATAATAATAATTACAAGTTAATGATATAAAATAGATATGACATTTTTCACATAAACATGCACCTGTAAAGGCCTTTGATTCATTACTCCACAACCCATCAAGGTTGACAAGATCCTTAAAGGGTGATAAAATATTGATAAAATGAGTCAAGTTTCTTATGGGAAGATAATAAAGTCCATAATAATAATATCCTACGGATTTTACCATTATTTTAAGTTTAATCTATTGAATCTCG
>JARHVA010009206.1:310000-315000 GCA_037957365.1 Torreya grandis | reverse complement strand
ATCTCTTGAAATGTATTATACTTTTATATTATTTTCAAGACATTTTCTTAAAATGTTATCTGGTAAAGATAGGCTCTAAAATCCATGTTTTTATATGGATGTGCAATGTGTTGAAGATTTATTTTGGATTTAATAAAATAATTAATATTTTTTAAGTGAGCCACAATGAATTATGGAAAAAAAATAGAGAGTTTTTAAGAGTCCATGAATCGAGTATTAGATTCAACATTTGTTTTTAGGTATACCTAAAATGATTAAAGTAACATGGTACTATGGTATTATTATAGGACAAGATGTATGAGTATGGTTATTTTCAAACATTAAAAAATCTAAATTTCCCAAATATTTTATATGTTTTATTATATTTCTACCTAAATTTATTTCTAGTTATTTTTATCTTTTGACTATCTATATATTTTGATAACTCATTATTAGTTTTAGAACCATAGATTTATATGTTTTAATTATTATAATATATTATCCATTACAATTTAAATGTTTTTTAATATATTTTAAATAAATTTAAATAGATATCAATTATAATTTCTATTTACTAATATATACATTGTACTTTAATGTAAACTCACTTTACCATAGAAAGTATGAAAGCATTGGAGCTTAAAGAAATAGTCATTGCATTTTCATGAAATCACCTTAAGGAGGTAGTTGTTAATAAATCAATTAAAGCGTATTGTTTCTATGAGTTTCAGCTTATATTTTGAGAAAGGAAGAACAAAAAACTAAATATAAGTAAGGTTGAAAAACATATTTGATTATGCACATGTTGAATCAAATGATTGAGAAGAACTCTTCTTTGGATTGGTAGGATGATCTACAAATAGGAAAACACTAAATAAAATGGTTATTTAGATAGATAGTTGGGTGGATTACCTAGTGCTAGATAGATTCTAGAAGTAGGAAATTCCTTGTGGGTTGTCAATATACAAATTTAAAAAAAATATGTTTAGAAAACAAAAGATAAAGTACTTGAATCAATAATCAAAATATATTGAAATTGAACACAATAAATGTTTGATAAAGAAATAGGATATAAATGACTAAGATATAAGTAATCAAGTGAATAATAATGTTAAACAGATCAAGTATGTTTGAGAAAATAGGATAGGGGTTTAGAAACAGGTACGGACACAAAAATTTGGGTTTTGTTGAGGGTAAAAGGGTAAAAATAACTTGCTATTATTTTATACCATAGTGACCATCAATTGTTGATGTGATCATTAGTGGTTAAAATGACCATTGGAAGTTAAGGTAACATTCAACAATTGGACAAATCATCAATAGTCAAGTTGACCATTGATGGTTACTATGTATTGACTTGGGTTGATAAAAATTTTAATTAGTGGGATCATAGAAGGCCATTCTGGGAGGTTATTTTGTACTAGGATGATTGTAAAATAAAAATAAAGTACTAAAATACTAGAAAACAAATACGTACATTACATAATGTTGGTTAGATGAATGGTTGGGGTGGTTGGCTTATTGATAGAGTTTGACATGATTCTGATAGAGTAATGATACTTGACTATCGATTGAGGGGTGGTGTAAAGTCATCTCTCTAACATGATGGTTGGATCATTAGATTTCTAAAATAATGATTGCAAAAGAAGCTCTAGATGAAAAATATCTTGATAGTTTTATATAGGCCCTTTTCAGATCCTATTCCTCTCTTCTTATAGGCAAGGAAGGAGAGGTACAAAAATATGTTAACTAGGATTTATAATTATAACTTGCATATGAAATAGATCACACATATATTTAAATGATTTATTTTTATAAAATAAAGGTGGAGTTGATGTGTGTGTTTAGTTGGTACAACCATAACCATCGGTGGTCAAGGTGATCATTAGTCGTAGAGGGCCAAGGTAAAAAAGTGTTTAAAGGGTGGGCTTAGTCAATTGGTCAAACTGATGATGGTCAAGTTTAGTAAGGGTTGAAAGGGTAAAATAGGTCCTAAGGGGGTCCTAAGACTATCCAAGGGTGTTTACACATTTGGAACTATAGTGTGTGGATTTTTTGTGTCTATATTTTTGCACTTTTTGTTATACAATTTTCATCAACAAGCTACAAAATAGAAATTGATTGTGGGTTGAAGGTTAGGTTGCCTTGAGTATGGTATGAGGTGTTCCCCCTCAAATCAAGAGTCAATGAGGTCAAATAGAATTGGGAATGGGTTTGATACATGGTAAAGGTGATGATGATGGTGAATGTCATGAAGGTGGGTGATAGGTTGGGCACTAAAGTGCAAATGTATGCACAAAGTGTGATAAAAAGGTATGATAACCAAGATCATGCATTGACTAGGTTGTCATAGATGGTAAAAATTAAGGGTCAGTGTTAGAAGGACAAATGATAATTTGATTTCATCATTAAATTTTGGCATTGTAGCTAGATATACCTATAAATGTAAGTCTCTTAAGTAATGTCTATGTTTCCATAGGTATCTAAGGAAGGAAGTGGTTCTGGGGAAAACAAAAATGGGTCAAGAAAATTCATGGGTATCTAATGTAAGAAGTGATTTTGATAAGACACAAGTAGGTCTAGTATTCATGAGGTAACACTAATTATAAAGGTGGTCAACATGGTAACATTTTTAGTGCAGTAAAAAAACTAGGCAAAAGTCATCGTAAAATGCATGCTAGTTTAGCCTAAATGGACCAATGGAAAGAGAACAAGGTTGTCAGGGTGGGTGGAGAAGATGGTCTCAATGGGTGGTAATTGATTAGGTTCTATTTGAAAGTGTTATTGTAAAGAAAAAGTAAAAAATGAGAGCAACCTGACCATTGATGGTCAGGGTGCTTAAGGTTGATTGTTTATAGTCACTCTGATCATTGACATTCAAGTGGAAAAACCTAAAAGTCTAATGGTCTAAAAGAAACAGGTGAGTCATTTTTCTCATTGTAACTTTTTAAATTTATATTTATATCCATTTATCTTATTTGGGTGAAATTAATTGAGGGTGATTGCTAAGGTGGATAATTGATTATTGAGGTGGATGCTTGGATTGAGTTGACCAGTGAAGATGCAGAGTATGCATGGATGTGAATGGAGATGGGTAGAGGGTCCCAAGATTCCTCATTGATGATGTTCAAGGAATGAGGCAGGTGTTTCATTTAATTGGTAGAGTAATTATGAATGGAATTTATATTGAGATTTGAGGTTGATTGGTGGGTGGATACGGCATAGAGGTCTGGTTGTGCCCTGGGTAGTATTTTCTTTTTTGGGGTTAATTTGGGTGATGGATTCCCAAATTAGGCAGGGTAGGTTAGTAAGGGTAGGATTTAGGTAGGATAGTGTAGGATATTTTTGGGGAAATGATAGTTTTTGGTGGTTTGGGGTAGTTTTAGGTTTGGGGTGTTTTGCTCATGAAATACCTATAGTGACCATCAATAGTCAAATCTGACTATCAATGATCAATTTCCATGAGAAAAAGGATGCCTAACTATCGTTGGTCATCATGACCATCAGTAGTCACCTAGTTATAGAATGGTTTTGAAATTTTTTAAAAATGTTAAGGCATACTAGATACTAATTATTTGATATAGGTTGAACCTATAGGTTAAATGGTAGGTTTGATAGGTAATAGTACAGTGTCTAGGGTTGATAGTTGAGGCAAAAGGTTTGTGTGGATATATGTTAAATGGGAAGGATGGGTAGATAAATAGTTTTATATCTATGGCTTGAGGGTAGACAAAATAATTTAAGAGATAAAGGTTGTAGGAAAATTTGTATAGATGACTAAGTATGTTTCCTAACAAACTATGCAGGCACTAGATTAGATTCAGATGTGCAATTAGGTGCCATGTATTTTCATAAAGGTTCGTCAAGGGATGACCCCAATAGATTGGGCTTAGATGGAGGAGATTAGTTTGGGAGTGATGAAACATTACCATCACATGTTATGTGATGTGTCCATGATCATGGCGCTCAACAAGAGATGGTATCTAGCCATAAACACCTTCCTTCTATCGATTGGTGAGATGACTATCTTACCAGAGGATGTGCATAAAATCACTCAATTTACCTTATAGGGTGAGATGATATATCATATTGAGTGGGAGGAGTGTGATGAGCTACTAGAGCTGATATTTAAAGATGATCAGGATCATGTAAAGTAGTATATTAGGGGCTTTAGTTACTCTACACTTTATCAAAGGGAAAGGGGTGAGAAAAGACTAGGGATGATGATGATGATGATGATGATGATGATGATGATGATGATGATGATGATGATGATGATGATGATGATGATGATGATGGTGTCATGTTCTCCCTTTCAGAATTGATCAACAGGAGGTTCCCATACTTTCTACTAGGGTTATTAGTTGAGATGTTTCTAGGGAAGATAGTGTTTAGATGGGTACCTGAGCATTTGATTTAGATATATGAAGAGCTAAGGGTTTTCAAAACACATAAGAGGTAAAACATTAGTCTCTATCTTGTTCTACACTATTGGGATTACAAACACATTTGAGTTCTAAGGCCAATTGGACTACTATGGATTGGATTTACTTAGATAGATTTCCTAGTGAGTTATGTGTGGTGAAAAGCTAAGTTTTGCATTTTAGGAGTGGGTGGAGGGGCTCATAATGTATATTGGTTCATGGGTACACTAGGTGTATTGGTGATCAGTGATATCATCTAGAGACCATATGTTTAGTTTCTAGTATGGGCTAGCTACAAGAGATAGAATCTATCTTTGTAGAGTTATAGGTGGATCTTCAGTTAGAGGGAGGGAGAGGTAGAGCTCATCCCATTTGATAGGGTGAGAAGACAATTCAGCTTGGTTCACAGGACCCTAGGCCTATTCCTAAGATATATGTTAGGCATATATAATGTAGAGAATTAAAAATGAAATAAAGGCATAATTAAAATTTAGAAAACACAATAGAATAGAGACACAAATTTAACATGGTTCACCTAAAATGGAATACATCCACATAGAAAATGTTAGTCCTTATTATTCAGTCAAAAAAATGAAG
>JARHVA010009206.1:215000-305000 GCA_037957365.1 Torreya grandis | reverse complement strand
AAACAAAGATATAATTAAAATTCAAAAAACATAATAGAATAGAGACAAAAATTTAATGTGGTTCACCAAAAATAGGCTACATCTAAAAAAAATGCAAGTCCTTATTATTCAGTCCAATAAATGAAAGGAAAAAATTGGCAATACATCCATAGTAATATCCTCTACACTCTCTTACATTTATCACCTGATTACAATACCCTCATATCAAAATAGGGTTTAAAATTAGGGATAAAATTCATTGACTTAATTTCTACCATTAGATCTAAAACCTAATAGTAAATGATCTAGATTAACTATGAAATTATAATATTTTATAATGCATTTTTCACAAAATTTTGCACCCATTAGACCCTCATGGTGACCATTTTTGGGGGTATTTCCCCCCCACACTACACCTAACATAAATTAGACATTAAAATAAGATCAAGCTCCATCATCTAATAATATAGGTAGGAGGATTAAGATATCCTTATATTAGACCCATAGCTAGTACTGACCTTACTTAATCATGAGGAGATGCTAGCAAGGACAATGATTGATGATGTAGGGTTTCTCAATGGGTACCCTACATGGTACAAGGTTATATATGTGGTAGTAGACTTAGGTGGAGATAATAGGAGTAGGAGGCTGATGGATGTGTACCCAAATGGGAGAGGAGGCCAGAGGGGATAGGTACAAGGAGGTTCCCTAAATGCATAGATAAGAGTGGTACTAGCCACTATACAAGCATAGGTTATAGTTTTATAGGGCCAGGTGGATGCTCTATATGGTTAAATGGTGACACTAACAAGTGATAGGGACTAAGTGAGAATTTAACTATCCTTGGTCACCCAATAGAGAAACTCCTTGAGATAAAGGTGAGGAGGAGCCACAACACCTATAGGACCATTGGGCACCATCCCCATGGCATAATACCTTGACATAGTGGATGAATTATGATATTATGAGATTATAGTCTTTAGGAAGTGTCCTGATGAGACTCAATGGAGTGATTATAGACCAAGATTGGAAGGCAATGCTAGAATGGTGACACTAGGTTAGTGTGTTATAACCATAGGTAAATAGATAGGTACTACAAGGGGATACAAACTAGGAGGCAATGGTTCCTTAGGAGATAGCAGTGCCCTAGGGGTATAACTAGGTCATAGTATACGACATACTATATATTGTTATATATCATTTTAATTCTGACCTATGAGCTGATGCGGTGAGATATACATTGTGGGAGAGAGAGACATATATATTGGTGTATACATTATGATATATATATATATATATATATATATATATATATATATATATATATATATATATGACCCATGTTGATTTCTCATTATCTATGGTTTGATTTAATGTTATGGGCTGATGTTTTTTTTATTATGCTCATGTTATATTGATTATGCTTACCTTATGGATATTGGATACTAATGTAGACTCACCTATCTAGGCATGAGATGGATTTTATTTTAGGTTATGCTTTATGATGTGTATATTTATGACATGCTAAATTTTAATGAGTATATGCTTCATTATTTAGATTTAGACATGTGGTGAAAATATTTGATTGCTTTATTATGCATGGATGCTTGACTTTGACATATTGATGGATATGCTAATGATGTATTTGTTTTGATTATGATATGTGTTGATGTGTGGTGTATATGATTATGGCTATTGTTACTTTGATTGAGGTAGAGCACATAAAGTAAGATAACTAATCAACACTAGATGTGAGAACAAAGAATATAATCAAGAGACAAACATCTTAGTGAATATATCAATTAGTCCTAATAGGATACGAAGAGGAAATGATGATTTTATTTGGTAAGGACTAATATAAAACCCAAGTTGGATTTGTTTAAGGAACATGAACCCTCTAAATGCATCACATTAGCATTCATTCATTGGTTAAAGAGGTGTCTTGATCATATAATAGAATATCAAAATCCCTTGCATATAGTATATAAAGGGGAGATAGATGAAAATGGAACCTTCTAGTCAGACTAGTATGCCTCTTTTGTAGGTTTTGAAAGAGTCAATATAAACAAGTCTATTCCATACAAAGTGTAGACCGGTCAATGTGAGAAGTCTAATCATGAGAGATAATTGTGGCTTTCAAGATTATTTTACTTATGAGAGCTGATTATGACTTTCAAAAATTCTGTTGATTTTTCTATTACTTTAAAATGGGTCTTTTGATTATTTTGTTAGGAGGGTTGGAAAAGTTGAACGATGTGGGAACCATTCAAAAAAATGTTTTTTTTTTGACAAATGCATTACTTAGCCATCCTTTGAGGGAGTGGTCTAAATTTGTATGCTTTGTTTAATGTTTTATATAGTTGTCCTTTAAGGGAGAATTCCACCTTCGTTAAATAAATTTTGATATGTTTTTGGTATCTATCCTTCAAGGGAATAGTCTGTAAATGCTAGGAATGACCGATAATTATTTTTTGTTATGATTTTTTCTTGTTTGATTTTTTCTTGACATACACATGTTTATATAGGCTTAAAGTGTTTACCTTTATGAAGGGAAAACTAGAAGCATAAAAAGGTTGATGAGATGTAAAGAGGTTTAGGTGATAGAGACCATGTGAATCCATCTTTGTGAAAAGGGGTAGAAAGTACCATGAGAATCATGCCAAGGATAGAGCCATAGTACCCATTGTTTAATATTAGGCTATGATTGTGATGGACAATCACATGATTTACCTTTAATCGATTATCCTTTAAAACAAGGAGATAAATATGGTTTGTAAGAAAGGGATGAGCTTAAGTCAGAAAAAAGATGAGCCTAGTCATTTTTAATAAAAGAAAGGATGCTGAGGTGAAGCATTGAGGATCTTAGGTTCTAGGTTGCCTTCGAGATAGGATAATAGGTAAGCCCTTGATCTATACTTATGCATTATGATATAAGGACCAAGCTAGTTGAAATAAATCTTGCCCCACTTTCTTTTCTCCATATTGGTGACATGTTGGTTTTCCTTTAAGATGAGGTCTTTGAAGTTGAATTCTAGCACTCTAAGGTGTTTGTTATATGCATGCTCAGTACACTCTTGATAGACATGATGATGGGTAAGGGAAGCTAAGAGATGATTTTCAAGTAGCTCAAGCTAGTCTAGATATTACTCATGATAATCATATTTAGAAATGAGATCTTGTAGAGATATACGAGGAGATGGGATTTAAACTTCGAGAGGCAAGATGACCTCAAATCTAAAAACAAGATAAAATGGGGTATCACCTTCAGGGGTGTGAATGCTAGTATGATATGCCCATGAGGTGAAGGGGATGTGAAAATTATAATACCAACTAGACGCATTGACCATTTAAGTGAGGATGTTGTTAAGAGTTTTATTAGAAGCTTTTTCTTGTCCATTCACTTTAGGGTGACAGGGAGATGAGAAACTTCAATTAATACTAAATGCATCATAAAGACCTTGGACATGATTGTTTTTAAATATTTACTATTGTCAGTGATAATTTTATTAGGAACACTGAATTGGCAGATAATGTGATGGTTAATAAAGTCGATATCTTTTTTGATTTGGTTGAGACTATATAAATGGCCTCTACCCATTTGGTAAAATACTCGATCACAATGAAGATAGACTGGTGTCTCTATGAAGAATGGGGATTAATTTCACCATTAAGTTCTAGACCCCATTGTGATAAGGGACACAAATTAGTGGAAATGTGAAGACTATGGCTAAGTGTGCAATGCAGATTAGCATGTTATTGACACTGAACAATCTTTTTCACATAATCAAAATAGTTGTGGTTAAGGGTAGGATAGTAATAACCAAGGTGAAGGATGGGTTTAGTAACTACAAGGACACTAATGTGTCCTCCATACATCTCATCTGGCATGAATTTAATAGCTTGAGAGGCTTCATGACTATGTGGGCAATGAAAGAAGACACCACGAAATCCATGTTTATAAATAATTCATCCCATAATGGTATAACTTGAGGTACTCTTGATAAAATATCTTTAATAATTCCTAAAAAGGCCAAAAATAATGATGTCAAGGTTAAAATAGTCAAAGGTTTACTGATACCAAAGGATAGGTTGGGTCTTTTTGACATTGAAAATGGTGGGAGAATCAAGTTTAACATAAGAAGGCTGGGTAAGTCTATGGATAATAATAGAGAGATTAGAGTCACAGGGTGAAAATGAGATCTAAGAGGCAAAGGAATCCATGGTGTTAGCAAACTTATTTGTAGATCATGGGGTGGACTAGATGTGGTAGTGTACAAATAATGTTAAAATTTAATCAACTATTTTTTTATACTATTTGAAAACATCATTATTACATGATTAATATCCATTTATTTGATTGATGACAAGTTGGGAGTCACCAAAGATATTGACTGTTTTGATTCCAAAGGCTAAGATAGCTTAGAGGCCTATCACTAGGGTTTCATACTCAATCATATTTTTAGTACATTCAAAATAAATATTGAAAGATAAAGGAAGAGTTTCACCATAAAAGGGAATAAAGATGATGTCATCTCTCCAACCACATTGACACTTTTATCCATTAAAGAACATGGTAACTTTATAGGTGAAGTCTACTTGAGAGAGGGTCATGATGGACTCATCAGGGAACTCAAAATGAGGAGGTTAGTTGTATGCTAATGGTTCTTTATCTAGTTGGTTGGCAATGAATTTCCCTTTAATTAATGTTTATTAAAGGAACACAAGGTCAAACTCTACTAAAATCATGAGCCACTTTGCCATATGTTGGTTTTGGTATGGCTTATAATACATGTACTTGAGTGAGTTGGTATTGGTTATGACATAGATTTTGTGGTTAAGAAGATAGTGGTGATGATCCAAAACTCAAGAGATTTGGTTGAAAGAGAATTAAATAAAAAAGAATAACACAGTTGTAATAATGCTATCTCTAAGAAGAAATGTTTTATTGATCAAATTTGCAGATCCAAACAAATGGCTATCTCTAAAAATAGATGTCTTCTTGCATTTTCAAGCTACTTCTATTATTATACATAATTTGAAGGTAGGAGGAGGATTTTTGAGGTCACTAATCTCAAGGGAGATGAAGTGTTTCAAATTGCATGACTTACAACATTACATAATTTGAGAAATTACTAATTTTAGAAACTTACTATTTTTAAATTGCATTATTAAAATTAAAATTTAGGACACTTCTATTGGGATTTATGGAGTCAAAAACCATAAATCATAGATTCATTCCATCTCATCATGTTATTATCATTCTTATATTTCCAATGGTTCAAATGGGGAGTCAAACGGAGCTATGGTGCAAAAGTTATGGCTCCTAGATGTTCTGCCACCAATTAGTGAACTGTTGCCCGAATCATCACCTAAAATGTTTCTCAAATCAGGTGAAGTTTGGTGGCCATGAGTAATAGTGTTAATAAAATATTCTTGGTATGGGTATACCTAGTTTCATACTCTAAAAATGTTTGATTTATGTAGTAGATGGATTTCTCTTTATGTTTTTTATCAAGATGAGCAAGTATTGCCGCTAGAGAGTGGTTGGTGTCAGAGATATAAAGGTAGAATGGTTGGTTGTCTTTGGGAGTGGTGAGTATAGGTGGAGATAATAGGTAATTTTTGATTGAATCAAAGGCCTTTTTATAGTTTCTATTTGACTTAAAAGATACATCCTTGTTTAGAAGGTTGTGAAAGGGTTGTCATCAGTCTAAGAGCTGAGAGATCAAGTGATAAATAGATTTGAGATTCCACTACAAACTATGGATTTTCTTGAGGTTGATTAGAGGAATTATGTCAACTATTACTTTGATTTTGTAAGGATCAAATTCAATCCCTTCAAAATAAATTATAAAGCCAAAGAGATTTCTTGACAAAACCCCAAAAATGCATTTCTTGAGGTTAAGGTGAACATGTTAATGGATGAGGTGTCGATCTTGAGAATGGCTAGACAATCCTTCTAATATTTTGATTTTTCAAGGAGGTCATCCACATAGTCTTATACAATCTTATGGATAAGGTCATGAAAGATATAAGTCATGGCATTTTGATAGGTTACACAAGCATTATTTAGTCCAAAAGGCATGACTCTATAATAGAAGGTCCCACATTGGGTGATAAATTTGGCTTTGTGTTGATTTTATAATAGAATCCATCCATTAGACATAACATCTTGTGGTTGGCTATAAAATCAACTAGCTTGTCAATTCTTGGTAAAGAAATTCATTTTTGAGGTATGCAAGTTTGATGTCATGATAGTCCACACAAATGCATAGTCCCCATATGGATTTGGTGAGAGGCACAATATTTGAGATCCATTAGGGATAGTCAATGGTTTGAATGAAATTGATAGATAGGAGGCACTAAATCTCTTCTTTGATAAGAAGGGCTATGTGAGGGTGCATTCACCAAAGTTTCTATTTGATGTTCTTGTCATCTTAATTGGTGACTATGTTGTGGGTGGAAATAGTGGGGTCAATTCTTGGCATGTCATTATAATACAAAATAAATGTTATGTCATTGTCTTAAAGGAAGGAGGGGAAGTCCCAAAGTTTCTTGGCATTAATTGATTGGCCAATTTTGATAATGTGAGTGTTATTCAAAGTACCCAAGTTAATATCCATGGTGGATTCATTCGACATGGTTGAAGTCTAAAGAGGAACGGATTTGTGTATGGAATAATTTGAGGCACTGAGGTAGGTAAGAATGGAGTAATCATCCTATTAATAAATAGTATTAATTGTAGGGGAGTCATCTCTTATCATCTCAAAATGGGTCATGGGGATGGTTATGATTGGCCCTCCTTTTGATAAGTCAGGCCTCTAAGGTTGATCATGTTTATGAAAAAATAGTTAGGTGGGATGATGTCATAAATCTCACATGTAGGTGGAGGAAAGGTTGGTGAGGAAGGGGTGTCTTCCTCAACAATGGTGATGTTAGGTGGTTTGGTTTTCCTCTTGTTGGGTATGATGAAATAGAGATCATGTTTCTTATGAGGCTTTATATATTCAATAGAAATCAACTCATATGGGCCATGCTGATATTATCCAAGACCAAATCCTTTTTCAGCACACCTATGGAGGTATGTCTTGGTGAAACTCAACTTGTCTAGATAGGAGAAGCCAAAGGTGATAGCTCAAGGTGAAAAAGAGGTGGTTGAAGTACCTAGTGGCTTATCAAGTCCCCCATAGATGAAATGGGTTCGATAGTGTGAATTTCCAAAAGGAATAATGGCTTCAACATTGGGGTCATAACTAAGTTAGTGGTCAAGTTTCCCATACTCTTAGGGAGTAGATAAATTGTCAAGGGTAATGGGGTGATATTCCCCTAGTTAAAGATGTTTGAATGTAGATTGATGCACAACTCTAAACTGAACCAGGGACTCAAATTGTGAAACCTACAGAGTCCGTAGTTTTACACCTTCTTCCCTGTAGAGTTCGTAGATTCTTGCCTGTAGATTCCATTGCCTACAGAGTCCATAGATTCTCACCTGCAGAGTCCATAGTTTTGAACTCTTAGACTGTAGAGTCTACAGATTTCTACGAAGGCTATGAAGATTGGGGAATTTTGGATGCAATCAAACAAATTCATGATAGCTGGCAAAATTACACTTAATAGCTTATATATTAACTCATTTAGGAATTGCATAATATGATGGCTTTACAAAACTGGACAGAGCTTGTCTTGGTATTCGTCATTCACAACTAAATAGATTTCAATGAGATACCAAATGATGACTCGAAAACAAACTCAAGAGAATATATGTGTGTTACAGAGCTACATTTCCTTATACCTTACTCACATTCATACAAGGTTGTATTTAGGTTGATGCATCAAAGGTGGATCAAAATAATTAGGTGACTCACCATTTGATTCTTGACTGAACTGTGGCACGACCAGTGGCGGTATCTCCTTTGGCACGATCTAGAACTGAGATCTCATAGTTTAATGCAAATCACGTGATTTTTTTATTATCTTTTCAAATCTTGGCACACCAACAGCTACAACAACGCCCTTTCCAAGGTTTGGTCTCAAAACAAAGACAATTCTTTTCATTAAAAGGAATCACACATTTCTCTTATTAATAAAAACAAGACGACATACATCTATGTTTTGGTTTGCAAAATTTTAGATCCTTCCTTCACTCACTCTACATTTTTCTCTTTCAATATGCATATCTCCCCTATTTTAACACATAAAATCCTTATACCAAACCGTATCTCTCAAATTAGAGATTCAATCCTATTTTAAACTTCTCAAAACAACCTCCCAAAATGGCTCTCCTAACATAAGAAAATACAAATCAACTGAATAATTCCCCCAACAGATTTGATTTCCTACCTAAAGATATTTTAACCAAATTTAAAAAAAAATTAAAACTAAAAGAAATGGAGGGAAAGGAATAATGCTCCTACATCATTCTTCCAAGGAGCAGAAGAAGTATTCTTCATTTGTTGTTTTTCTTCAGCAGTTCTTCTACGCTTGTGCCCAGCTTAAGAATGTCATTGGCAGTAAACCATGTTGCATCTTCAGCTGGTAGATTCTTCCACTTAATTAGATACTGGAAATATTCTTTATCCCTTGTTTTTTTAACCACTTTCTTGTCTAAGATGCTTTCAATCTCCTTTGGCACTTCCTTTGGCAGTTGCTACTCCCATTGGATAACTTCTTCTACCTCTGTTTTAGTTTCTTTGATTGATTATCCTTCATCTTTATAAGGATATAGATCTGCAACATTAAAGATTGGAGAAATTCCAATTCCTTTTGGCAATTCTATTTCATATGCATTATTAGAAAACTTCCTTATTACCTTGCATGGTCCTATTTTCTTTACCTTTAGCTTGTTGTATTCCCTTTTTGGGAACCTCTCCTTTCAGAGATGAGCAAGAACAAAGTCTCCAATACTAAAACTGACCTCTATTTTCTTTTGATCTGCCCTTAGCTTGTACTTAATGGTGTTTTCTTCAAGCTTCTTCTTTACCTGTTCATGCAAATTTTGCATGGCATTGGCAAATTCTTCTGCATCAGCATTCCTTGTCTCCATGCTACTTAGATTTCTTAACTCATACACACCTCTTGGATGCATTCCATACATAATTTGAAATGGGCTCAACCTTGTACTTCTGTTAGGAGAATCATTATAGGCAAATTCAGCTTGTGGAAGTGCAAGATCCCATTGTTTTGGATGCATACTTACCAAGCTTCTCAAGATGTTGCCCAAGCTCCTATTGACAACCTCTGTTTGGCCATCAGTTTGGGGGTGGTAGGCTAAACTGAAACTCAATTGTGTTCCCAATTTCTTCCACAAAGTTCTCCAAAAGTGCCCAACAAATTTGGTGTCCCTATCAGAAATAATGCTTCTAGGCAATCCATGCAATCTAACAACATCTTGAAAGAATAGATTAGCTATGTGAGTAGCATCACTTGTTTTGAGACATGGAATAAAGTGAGCCATATTTGAAAACTTATCTACCACAACAAATATGGAATCATGGCCTTTTTGAGTTCTTAGCAAACCAAGTACAAAATCCATGCTTATTGAATCCCAAGGCCTATTTGGAATGGGTAGTGGCTGGTACAAACCTACATTTTGACTACTTCCCTTGGCATATTGGCATATTTTACACCTTTCAAAAAAAATCTTAACATCAATACCCATACCTGGTCAATATTAATGAGCACTCAAATGTGCTAATGTCTTATTTTGCCCAAAATGTCCTGACAAACTACCACTATGCTTTTCCTTCAACAAGTTCTCCCTCATGGAACTCTTGGGAATGCAAAGCTAGCTGCCTCTGAACAGCAGACCCTCTCAGACCATGAAATCTATCCAAGGACTTCTATCAACCCCTAGTGGATTCATGCAAGCTTCATATGGTTCCTTGAAGTCTGGATCTTCCTTATATAGCTCCTTCAAATCTTCAAATCCCAAAATACTTACTTGAGACTCTTGTATGATAAGATTTCTCTTTCTTAAGGCATCTACAACCTTGTTAGATTGTCCTTTCTTGTGATTAATAGTGAATGTGAAACTTTGTAAAAATTCAATCCATTTGACATGCTTTTGATTCAACTTATTCTGATTGCTAATGAACTGTAAAGCATAGTTGTCAGTGAATAAAACAAATTCTTTAGGCAAAATATAATGCCTCCAGTTCTTCAAAGCTTGTACAAGAGCATAGAATTCTTGATCATAAGCTGAATATTTCTTCTTAGCATCACTTAATTTCTCACTAAAGCATGTTATAGGCTTCCCATCTTGGCTTAAAATAGCGCCTATTGCAGTCCCACTAGCATCACATTCTACTTGAAAAAGCTTATTGAAATCAGGAAAGGTTAAGATTGGTTCTTCAGTTACCTTCTTTTTCAATAATTTGAAACTCTTATCAGCAGCCTCAGTCCAACAAAAACTTCTTTTATCACCCTTGATTGTCTCTATCATTGGAGCAACAATCCCACTAAAGTTTCTTATGAATTTCCTATAGAAGCTAGCCAAACCGTGAAAGCTTCTTACCTCATATGTGCTCCTAGGTGTAGGCCACTCAAGTATATCCTTAATATTTTCCTTATCCATCTTCAATCCTTCTTTTGAAATCACAAATCCCAAATATATCAACTCTGTTTTCAGAAAACTTCACTTTTTGACATTGATTAGCAATTTCTCCTCATGTAGCTTACTCAATACCATCCGCAAATGTTTCAAATGATCTTCCTTAGTTTGAATAAACACCAAAATATCATCCAAATACACTATCATAAACTTACCAGTGAACTCCTTCAGCACTTCATTCATCAGCCTCATGAAGGTGCTTGGTGCATTGGTTAATCCAAATGGCATAACTAACCACTCATAGAGTCCATCATTGGTCTTGAAGGCTATTTTCCATTCAACCCCTTCTCTTATCCTAAAATGATGGTAAGCACTTTTCAAATCTATCTTAGAGAAATATGTAGCTCCACTTAAACAATCAAGCAAGTCATCAATTCTAGGCAATGGAAATCTATACCTCATAGTAATCTTGTTGATTGCTTTGGAGTCTGTACACATTCTCCAACTCCCATCCTTATTAGGACTCAACACTGTGGGGACAGCACAAGGACTTAAACTTTCTCTTACGAATCCTTTTTCTAACAATTCTTGAACTTGGTGCTTGATCTCTTCATTTTCTTTTGGTGTCAACCTGTAAGCAGCCTTGTTTGCAAGATTTGCTCCTGGAATCAAGTCTATGTGATGGATAATGCTTCTCAATGGTGGCAACTCATTAGGTAAATCATCTACCACAATGTCAATGTAATCATTCAACATATCTTGAATCTCTAATGACAATTCAATCGACTTAGTACTAGTGACTACACTCCTTGGCTTTCCAATTATAGCAAAGTTTACCTCTTCTTTCTTCATTTGATGTAGAAACTCTTTGACACTTACTATCAATACTTTATAATTCTATCTAACAACAATAGCAACCTCTTCTTTCAATGGTGTGAGTGTATGCTTGATCCCATCCTTTTCAAACATATATGTATTCAGCCTTCCATCATGCATGGCCTTCCTGTCAAATTACCAAGGCCTTCCAAGCAAAATATGGCATACATCCATGGGCATGACATCACATAAAATCTGATCCTTATATGTTCCTATCTGAATATCTACTTTGCATTGTTCACTTACCAGAAGTTTGTGTCCTTTTTGTAGCCAACAGACTTGATAAGGTGTAGGATGTACCTCTTTCTTCAAGCCTAGTTTCTCCAGCATCTCAGTTGACACAATATTGTCAGTACTTCCACTATCAATGATGACCTTACAGCATTTCCCCTTACTCTTACATGTGGTTCTAAATAAATCTTTCCTTTGAGGTGGTTCTACAACTTCTTTATTTGGCTTTAACAAAATTCTTTTCATCAAAAGAGACTCACCTTCTTCTGGGGTATCGTCATAAGCTGCTGCAATTTCTTCATTTTGTTCTTCACTTTGGATCACATGTACACCCCTCTCATGGCTGGTAGAAGGGTTCTCTGGACACTCATATGCTTTGTGTCTTGCATACTTGTTGCACTTAAAGCATTGACCCATGAATCTTCCTCTTCCTCTTTGATATCCTTGGTATGGCCTTCTTCCCCTTGGTGTATAGCTGCCTCTTAAACTTTGTGAGTTGTTTGACTCTTCTTGAGATGTTTGTAGATGTCTTCTACCTCCTCAAAATCCTCTACCTCTGTTGGATCTACCCCTTCCACTTGAGAAGGATGTTTGTTTTCTTGCAATTTTCTCTTCAGCTTTCAAGGAAAATTGATATGCCTCCTCAACTATCTTAGGAATGAAAAGACTAATTTCATCTTGAATGGCAAATTTCAAACCATTGGTGTATCTAGCTACCTTCTCTGTATCATCCTCAACATGACCTGATATTATAGTTAATCTGTAAGACTCTTCAGTATTTTCTTTCACAGACATTTCTTTTTGCTTCAAATTTTGTAATTGCTTAAAAATATTTGCTTGATAATCTTTAGGCATAAACTTACCTTTCATTTTTGCTACCATTCCATCCCAGCTTCTGATCTTTGGTTTCCCTTTCCTTCTTCTTTCTTCTTTCACTCCATCCCACCACAGGGATGCATGTTTCTTTAGCCTTGTCATGGCATACTTGACTTTCTTATCATGTTCTTCAATTCCTTCATACTCAAAGTATTTGTCTAATGCATTAATCCAATCAATTAATTCTTCAAAATTCAAATTACCTTCATACATTAGAACCTCCATTTTTGGCTTTGTGTTCACCTTCATAATGGCTTTGATCAACCTCTCTTCAGTTGTTTCTTCTTCCACCACCAATTCATCTTCTGGTGGCTCCTCTTCTCCATCACTGACTTCACCCATGTCAGTGGCTCTTCTTTGAGCCATCTCTAGGTCTTGTCGCCTAGCTGTCAGGTTCCTAATCTCATTTGCCAGTGCAACCTGTCCTCCAGGTCCTCCAAGTCTCCTTCCTCCAGCTCTACCTCTATTCTTAATCCTCATGGCAATCTTGCTTCTTCTTCACAAATCATGTTCTTCTTCTCTTTGACTTGGATCTTTTGATTGTACACAATCCCTTGTGCTCTGATACCAAATGATGCGTAGCTCTAAACTAAACCAGGGACTCAAATTATGAAACGTGTAGAGTCTATAGTTTTACACCTTCTTGCCTGCAGAGTCCATAGATTCTTTCCTGCAAAGTCCGTTGCCTATAGATTCTGTAGATTCTTGCCTGTAGAGTCTGTAGTTTTGAACTCTTGGACTACAGAGTCCATATATTTCTATGAAGGCTATGAAGATTGGGGAATTTTGGATGCAATCAAATAAATTCATGATAGCTGGAAAAATTACACTTAATAGCTTATATATTAACTCATTTAGGAATTACATAATATGACGGCTTTATAGAACTAGACAGAGCTTGTCTTGGTATTCATCATTCACAACTAAACAGATTTCAATGAGATACCAAATGATGACTAGAAAACAAACTCAAGAGAATATATGTGTGTTGCAGAGCTGCGTTTCCTTATACCTTACTCGCATTCATACAGGGTTGTATTTAGGTTGATGCATCAAAGGTGGATTGAAATAATTAGGCGACTCACCATTTGATTCTTGACTGAACTGTGGCACGACCAGTGGCAGTATCTCCTTTGGCACGATCCAACACTGAAATCTCACGGTTCAATGCAAATTAGATGATTGTTTTATTATCTTTTCAAATATTGGCACACAAACAGCTACAGAAATGCCCTTTCCAAGGTTCGGTCTCAAAACAAAGACAATTCATTTCATTAAAAGGAATCACGCATTTCTCTTATTAATAAAAACAAGATGACATACATCTATGTTTTGGTCTGCAAAATTTTAGATCCTTCCTTCACTCACTCTGCATTTTTCTCTTTCAATATGCATATCTCCCCTGTTTTAACACACAAAATCCTTATACCAAACCGTATCTCTCAACCAAATTTTAAAAAAAATTAAAACTAAAAGAAATGGAGGGAAAGGAATAATGCTCCTGCATCATAGATTTTAAATGGTTTGAGGTACGTATCTAATCAGAGGGGATGGATGAGCTAGTTGATGCCTCATTAGTAGAAGAAGGTATGGCTTCCTCTTTCATGGTTAAGGTATTGTCTTTGGTCGATGAGGGTATGCTATATCAAGGTAAGAGGATGTCATTGGCTTGGTAAGTCATGTTACATGATAAAAAAGGGCTTGAGTCAGCTTGTATAGTGACAACCTGACCTTCATACTCAAATTTAATGCAATGATGAAGAGTACAGGGGACACAACCCATGGAGCAGATCCAAGGTCATCCTAACAAAACATTTTACTAGAATATATATTCTACTACATATAAGAGTTTATGGACTATACATGGTCCTAAATGGATATGAAGGACATCAATGCCTAGGGTATTGTCTATGGTGTTGTTGAAGGATCAAAGGAAGACCAAGTTTTCAAACATAAGATAGAGTGGCAAGTTGAGTTGGTCATAGGCATGGGATGAGATGTTATTAATACTAGGTCCCCTATCAATCATGACCCATTTGATGCAGGTTTGGTTGATGTAAGTAGTAATAAAGAGAGGGGGATATAGGTCATCAGGATGGATAGAATGTATTTTTAAATCCTTAAAGATGATAAGGTTAGAAATTTAGAGAGTGAAAACACAAGCTACCAGAGGTTGAGGGTATTTAGGTTGGACCTCTAATGATTTCAATGCCTTTATCATTGCTTGGTGATGATGAGGTGAAGTAAAAATCAACTTATATAGACTCATATTCATCAGGGTCTAGTGAAGTTTAAGCACCACCACTCTCCTAATTGATTTAGAGAAGTTGAATTGGGAGGTACCCAAAATAAATACCTTAGGTTTAGATTAAGGTGAATGTGTTTGAATTTGACTTGGTTGGAAGGTGGAATATGGGTATATCCATGGGATGACACTTTGGCCTTCCCCTTATCCTTCTATTGAGCATGTGATCATATGACCACATGGATAGTATGGATAGACAGAAGAGTTGGGGTAGGAGATTGGTTTAGTTCTTCATCACTCTGAGATGAGAGTTCGGGAGTAGGTAGGCATTGGGTAGTAATTGTTGATTGTTGGATTAATAATGAGCTTATGGGTGGGTCATCTTTTAAAATATCATCCTCATCATAGAGCCGATGGATAATGGTTTGGAGATCTTTGTATTTCTCCATGTTATGCACTTGTGTCCTATGATAGGAGCACACTTGGTGGTCATTATACCAAAATGGTTTTAGATCAAAAGGGTTGAAGGACCTGATATGGGGTAAAGTCAAGAAATAAGCTTGAAATAAAATTTGGAAGATGGTTGAGTAAGGCTCAGCTAAAAGTGGAAAGGGTTTAGAGGTTTTGGTCTTGGTTGATGAGGTGGAATTTGTTTTTGGAAATGAGATTGGTGATAGAAGTTTTGGGTAAGGTGGTGTTCTTATTTAATGTTTTGGCTTAGGTAAGGGAGTTGGTAAGTTGGAAGTAAGAGGTTTCAGGGTAGGTAGTTTGGTTATTGATGGCTCAGTGAAGATAGGTGTGTCAAAAATCAAGTGTGAAAGTGTAACCAACAACAATAGATGCGTTTTGGTTGAAAAAATTGGTTTCCTAATCAAAGTGGAGGGAAGAGGTCCCATGAAAGAAAGAAAGAAAGGCTCAGGGAGATTGAAGTTTGGTCCTCTATCCTTTTGGTGGCTTTACTTCCTTGGTTCATTTGGTTTTGTGTTTGGTGAGGTAAGATCCAATTTCACAAATGGGTGATTAAGGCTCTGTGTAGGGAAGGTGCCAAGGTTTTCAATTGGTTTGGTATTTTTAATTAGAGAGGGTGATTTGATTATTTGGGGTTTAGGTACATTGGATGGTTGAGAAATTATTGGGTTGGTAGAGGGTTTTATTAGTTTGGTTGTTAAGATGGGGGTTTAGATAATAGGATTGGTGGGTTAGTCTTTCAAAGGTGTGGTTGAAGGTTCCTACTTGGTGATGTAAGGTATCCCTAATTGATACCATAAAGTAGATCGATCCATGTTAGGGTTGGGGACAAATTTAAAAATTTGAACTTATCTAGAGAATGGTCTACATATTGATCTTATTCCCTGGGTGGTGTATTTGAAAGATAAATTCAGAGGTTGATAAATGGGAATGGTGACCTCATCTTTTTCCTCAATCAAAGGATGCAAGGTTAGGATGGGTGAATCGTATATGGGAAGTGAAAAAATGAAGGCTTACTCTTTAGGAATGATCTCCAAAGGGGAAGGAAATTGTTTAGTAGTTATGGGAGAGAGTGAATACCTTATGGTTATTTGCTCAGGTCTATTAGTTAAAGGATGGGTTGATGATTCTACTACCTCAATAAGTGGAGGAGGTCAAAAGGTTACTTCCTTGACTTGGGTCCCCAAAATAAGAGAAGGTAACTCCACTACCTCATATAGTGGAGAGGTTAAGGAAAACATCTATTAGGTTGTAGATTCTTTGACAATGAGCATGTCAAGAACCATATTGATAGTATGGGCATCATGAGAAGACTCAATGTTTGTGCTCTAATTTTGGGTAGGTGCATGATTGGGAAAAAATTTCGTAAAAATGTCAAGGGATTGCTTTGAAGTTGAATTAAGGTTGTCTAACACAAGTTCCCCCTTCTCAATGAGGGATTAGACAACATTTATTAAGGCATTACACTTACAAGCATCATGCCCTACTACTTGATGGAAAGCATATAGATCATTATCATTGTATCAACTAAGTGCAGGATGAGAAGAACCAAATTGTTGAGTGGGCTTGATAAGATGAGTTTGTATGATATTAGCCTTTAGCAACTTCTCCAAGATCAAAGGGTAAGATTCCCCAAGTGGAGTGAATTGCTTCTGAATATTTTGGTATTGGTTTCTCCCATTTTATTTTGAGGATTTAGATGAGTTTGGTTGATTGACAAATGATGGAGAAGTGGATTTAAAGATAACTACATTTTTAGTTCCCTTACTTTTATCATTGGTATTGGTTTGGTTTCTTGGTTTAGAGGAGAAAGACTCATTAGTTTTGTAGGTAGAGTTCTTATTTTTCATCTTTAACTTTCTTTCATTGATGGCTCTATTTTATAGCTTATGTGCCATGGTAAAAGCTTCATCAAAGGTCTTGAAGCTCTGGGCACATAATGTAGAAGAGATGTGCTTGACACATGACTGAGTAAAAGTTCAATTAGTTTAGATTGGGGTATAGAGAAGGAAATATTATTGATTAGGCTTCCCCAATGAGCCACAAAATTTGTAATAGATTCATGATAAAATTATCAGATAAAGTAAAGGGCAATGATGAAAACTTTCATAGAGATATTTATCAAAAAGTGATCCAAAAAAGTTTTGCCCAGCTAAGTGAAGGATAAGAGAGAGATTGTTTGGTTATGGCACTATACTAATCTAATGCTAGAATAGATAGGATCATAGGGAAGGTATGAAAGAAGAAGTAATCATCATAAAAAATTAAATAGTATGCATGACTAAATGCCCTGAGGTGCCATTCGGGATCCTCTTTACTATAAAACATAGAAAACTTGGGGAGCTCCCATTAAGGAGGATATCATCTAATAGAGATAGATGGGTGGATGGGTTCATTATAGATCTGATCATATGGTAAGATGTTGTGAGCTTCAAAAATGGATGAATCTAAGGTAGTCATATTATCCATGAGCAATTTCATTAGATCTACTTGGGGTTGTGCACTTGAATGGTTATAAGGATCATATTGTGGTGGTGGTTGGATGACATATTGAAAATTGGTTAGAGGTTGAGAAGCTGCCACATATTAGTATGTGGACTAGGGCGGTTGGGTGGATGTTATGTAAGGGTAGGTGGATAAAGGTGGTTGGGCAGTATGTAGAGGTACATGCCCTTGTTGGTTAGGGATGTATCCCAGGTTTGGTGTAATGGGTACCCATTGGATAGGAGAACTGGTTAGTTTTTTTATCAAAGGAAGGGTAATGACCTTCGTACTAATTGGAGGTAAGGTAGAAGTTATAGCCACCACAAAATTTTAATGTGAGGTAGTAGTTAACAGATCTAAGCTAGTCGATGGAAGGATGGTAATTTTAGTGGTAGGTAATCCCATGGTCGAGGGAGTATATGTGGCTATTGGTTGGATTGATCTTAAGGTAGAGGAGTTATTAGTGAGGGTGGAAGGTGTAAGGGTGTTTGTAGTTTGGGCAGGTTGATTTTTCACAATAGTATCAAAGGGATTATTGGTGGATGAGGGAGCTTCGGTAGTTAATAGTTGCGTTGTGATTATGGCAACATAAATGTTTTCCATAAGGTGGGAAGACATGCCATAAGGTAGGTCCATAGGTGTAATCGATGTAGGGGCATGATGAGGCATAATGTTAAGATGATGCTGAAGGGACATAGGATTGGTATCTAAGAAGGTGGCAAAGTTTGTATCTCCTTGGGAAAATTTTAGGAGGGAATGAAGAACTTCTTGAAGGATGAGGAGAGTTTTTTTGTTTATAAATGTACTCAATGAATGAGGAGGTAGAAGATATTTATTGGATTGGTGATGGGTTTTGTTTTGCTATATTCTTTTGTTGTTAGAGAGTTAGAACCAACCAAGGTAAGGGAGAGATAATATGAATACAATATCACCACTTAAATAGAAAGAAGATAAAAATTAAGAAAGGGAATCAATCACATATTACAAAGTATGTTAAGTCCTAAAGTTTCCTTTTAGTCTCTCTTTTGGCTTATGCCTTAAGCTTTCAAGAAATTGTGTGATTGATATTAGTTTGTACAGTGGGTACTAGAAAAGAAGTCTATGGTTGGGTTTAGGTTGTTGAGGCTCTCAAGAATAATTTGTATTAGAAATCAACATGTGGCTCGGTATTGAGGACTAACCCCTCACTTCACACACTACAACAATAAGGTGTCACCTGCTTAGCTAGTATATATTGATTTCTAGAATTTATACTTAATCAAAGAGCTGAGTTGGTTTTCTCTTTAGTAATGACCTCCAAGTAGGATTGTCAAGAAAGGATAAGGTGACCGCTAAGTGATGAAATTTTAGTTGGGCCTTGTCTCAGGTTGTTTAATTTTTTATTTATGTAGGTGGTTTGGTTTAGTGTGTGATACAAGTGATGCTACGATTGAATTACTTCATTTTAATTTAAACTATGTGAGTTAAATTTGCAAGCAAAAGATGGATGCACTTAATTTTAATCTCAATAGAAACTTTGATTTCATTTATGAGAACAGAATAGAGAGAAGATCATACATATACAAACAAAGGAAACCCAAGTAGAGACTCAAGGGTCCCATCAGACGTGTAAGAAACTTTTAGTGAATTTTAGCTTATATTTCAAGAAAGGGAAAAAAAACTAAATATGGGTATGGTTGAAAAACTTATTTGATTATGCACATGTTCAATTAGATGATTATGAAGAACTCCTCTTTAGCTTGTGAGAATGAATTGTAAAGAAGATAACATAAAATTAAATTGTTGGTTAGATAGATAGCTGGGTGGATTACGTAACACTAACTACATCCTGCAAGTAGAAAATTCCTTAAGTGATGTCAATCCACATATTTTAAATAATTAAGTTTATTAAACAAAAGATCAAGTATGTGCATCAATAATCAAAAGCCATCAAAATTGAACATAAGAAATGCTTGATAAAGAAATAGGTAAAATGACTAATATAATAATAAGCAAGTCAATACTAATGATAAATGGATGAATTGTGCTTCAAAAAATAGGATAGGGGTTTATGAACAAGTAGGGACACAAAATTTGTGTTTGGTTGAGGGTAAGAGGGTGAAAATAACTTACTGTTATTTTCTACCATAGTGACCATAGGTAGTTGAGGCAACCATCGAAGGTTGGGTAGACCATCGATGATCAAGGTGACCATCAGTGGTTACTGTGTATTGGCTTGGGTTGATAAAAAAATATGATTGGCAAGATCAAGGAAGGCAATTCCATGAGGTTTCCTTGTACTGGGTTGATTTTGAAATGTAAATAAAATAATTGAATACTAAAAAATGAATACTTAGCTTGTAGAAAGTTGATCGGATGAATGGTTGAGGTGGTTGGCTCGATGGTAGATTCTGACATGATTTTGGTAGAGTAACAGTACTTTGTTGTTGATCGAGAGGAGGTGACAAGTCAACGCTCTGACATAATGGTTGGATTGCTCAAAGAACACCTGCAAAAGAAGGTTTGGATGCAAAAGCTCTTGATAGTTGTGGATGGGCCATTTTCACCTTTTGCTCCTCTCTTCTTATAGGGAAGGAAGGAGAGGTGCAACAAGATGTTAACTAGGATTTCTATTATAATTCATGCATGCAATAACTCACATGTAGATTTAGATGAGTTATTTTTAGAAAATCAAGGCGGAGTTGATGTGGGTGTTTAGTTGGTTAGGCCATGCAACCCTGACCATTGATAGTTAAAGGCCAAGGCAAAAAGGTGTTTAAAGGGTGGGCTTAGTCAACTGGTCAAACTAACCATGGTCAGGGTCAGTTAGAGATCAGAAGGTCAAATTGGTCCTACAAGGATACTAAAGGGGTCTAAAGGTGTTTTGACATTCGAAATTGTGATGTACAAATTTACGATGTCTACAGGGATTGTTATATTTTACTTTCTTATGATGTATATAGCTAAGTCAAGGATATGGACATTCATAGCTTGGTATGAAAAACAAACATACCATAGCTTGGTACCAAAAAACTAACATACAATCAGGCTAGCTTTTCTATGCATATATATGTTCTATCGATTATAAAACCTTAGAATTCACTTCACTATGTGCACAATAGAGCCACTTTTGCGTTTGCAACAATACATTTGCACGATGAAATATGTGGAGGAAGTTCAAGATAATAATTATGGGGATTTTAGTCGGTGCGTGCATCTTCAAAATTAATGAACACATTGTTAAATACAAAGCAGCCGCTTTTGTCCATTCTAAGCCATTTGGAGCAGCATGCTCACCACAAGGCTTGGCGATATTTTTGAACAATTGGAAATGTTTTGTATGGTAGATTAGGTTCCAATAACGTAACTTAAGTGATGCAGTAGAGTTACACATAGACCTCCAATTGAGAAATGGCATTTTCTTTCCTTACAAAACTGCTTTTGGGTAGAAAGATTTTATTTTAAAGGGGGACCACAAATGATAATGATGTTGAAATGATAAAAATGCAATCCATACAAGCACAACAAATACACTACAAATATTTTTAAGATGGAACAAGGGAAAAAATATCACGTTTTAGGAATTATTTTAGAGGGTGGTAAATATTGGAAGATTTGGAGGTGTTTTGAATAAAATGGAAGATATCACAAGAATGATGGTGGCATGGAGAACATGATTTCATTTTCAATTTATAAATTTACACATGCATTTTTAAGTGAAAATTTTATTGACTTTTTTGCAGGAATGTTTTATGAAAAATAGATTTCATATTTGATATGAGATTTTAAATAGATGAAATATTTATTTTTTTAATTTTAAGAAAATAAAACTTAAAAAATATTTTGGACAAAGTGGAAATCTCTTTTTATTCAAGAAATTAATATAGATATTTATTAATTGTTTGAAAACTATATGAGATCATGGAAATTATAAATGATTGCTTTAGTTATTTGTCATGGTGAAAAATTAAATCATTAAACCTAAAAATGAAATCTTTGTCTTGATGAACTAAAACCGTATTTTGTTAGTTATGCTCATACAACAAAAACAATTTTCACTTGACCCCTATCCTCAATTGTGTTGACACAACATTAATAATATGCAAATCCTGTACATTTAAACATTCTATTTCCTATTGTTTTAAAAAAAGAATAAGAATTAAAATTAACAGAAAACCGAAAGAATTGCATCCATACATAGCTTCTATCTTCGCTATTCATTGTCTCCTATGCCATACAAACCTAAAGAAATTAATTCGTTCGAAATGTTGCAAGTAACTCGTGTTATATACCTCTTTGTTTTTATGATAATAAGCTCTCCTTTCCATTTTTTCGCTTCTATCATTAAAAATCAGTCAAACGCAATTATGTACTGACTAAAAATAAGTTTGTAGGTTAAATATTGTAAATAATTATTTTATTATTTATTTTACTAATAAAAATGTAAATCATTAATATTATTACTGAAAACTGCCGACGATCTAAATTCTTAAAGAATTTAAAATAAAATAAAATAATCATTTTGAACCCGACAGCTTCAATTCACGTTCAAACCTTCACAAAAACAGCCCAGTGCAATATCGGCTACGCTTTTAATATTTAAATATTTTATAAATTAGCGCTCAAGGCTTCCCCAAAAATAATCATTTTGATGACCTCCTTATATACAAAAAAATAGTCTAGTAAAGCAAATATTACAATGAATGTTAGTATTGGCCCTTTCTGATATTGATAGTACTCGGTGTTAATATTGTCTATTTCTCATATAACAAATCAGAATTTAGTACATATGTGCCCTATTGTGCACCAAGTTTGGATTGTATATTAAATTAAATAAGAACATCCATTTGTTATAAATTATATTAAATATTACCCTTTTTTTAATGAAATATATTTATATATTAATTTAAAAGAAAAATACAAAAAATTCAAAAAAAAAAAAAGGCGGTATGAAAGCATACCACATAATGTTAGGAAGATTTTAGGAGCAAAACTAAAAGCATCATAATCTAAACAATGTCTAGAAACAAGTCACAAAGTCATGAAAAAAGATAATTTTTATGTAGCAAGAGCAAGCCCAGAAGCTGGAGGATCCATATCATCAGGGCCCTACCCTAAGCTTGGCAAGTTATTGCCATCTGGAATAGGATTCCAGCAAGTAACTTGAGCAATGTCTATGTCATCATCTTTTGCTTGTATTCAAGTGGGCAAAATAAATGAAAAAAATTAGAGAACTTATCTAGCACATCCGTTCAACCTCCATGTGGCACCCCTTAAGTATCTAGGTATCAAGGAGGAGGAGGAACGCCCCAACCATCCCACCCAACATGGGAAGGAGGTAGTGGCTGCCACCCTTGCTACTACACAAGAGTGGAAATGCATGGGTATGGGGTGATGCTATGAGATCGGTGCCTAGAACGGCTGTGACAAGGCCCACAACAAGGCTGCTGAGGCACTCTATCATCTAATCTAGGATCCCTATGTGGAGAAGTTGAAACTCGAGCCATAGCACAAGGAACATCTCCCTAATGGGAGAGGAGAACCTAAAGTTGCCCAAGCTCTATAGCCAATTTATTGGCTTGGAATTGAATCTTCAAAAGAACATTGGAGATGATAGAAGATTTGTTCAGTGTAGAAACATTAAAATCAATAGAAGCATGATTAAATACAAAATTATTTCTTTCTTTCCAAATCCAAAAGAAAATATCCACTCTGAAAGTATGCTAGAATTGCATGTATTTGAAGGGCATCACGGGTTTGTCTCCAAGGAGGATATGTTGTCAAAGGAAGAATTCAAACTGGAAAGGATTGAAAAGATCATGGATCCAAGTTCAGACACTTTGAGCTTTAGAATAGTACCAAAAGAGATGAGGAAGTGTCTCAAGGTGGCCATAGAAGGGGCAAGTAGGTAGGTGTGCTTCAAGATGGATTAGTCTTCTACCAATAGGCAAGCCTTGGTGTAGTATACAACAAGCAAAATGAGCTAGCTTGGGATCCACACAAGTCCCCCTAAACAATGTTAAAGTGAAACATCCACATTTTAATAGACAAGTGTAGCCTGCAGTGGGTGTTAAGCTTGTCAACCATGGGAAAATGGGGGGTGAGCCATGCATAGCCAAGCTAAGAAGTGTAATTCTGATAAAGGGTCTCGACAAACTCTTTTCAGTCCTTCCATCACAATCAAGTGGAATGGATCAAGATTTTATGGAGCATGAAAGTTGGGATGACATTGAGGATCTCTTGGTAGAACTTCTGGTCCATATTGGCTAATTAAAATTTAGCTTTTGCCTCCTCCCAGCATAGCCAAGAGTAAGAGCACCTATAAAAGATATCTTGAAAGGTATGAATTCCTCTTCGGTAATGCTTGAGAGTATTGACCTAAGGTACTTTTGGGGGCATTTCATTGTGAGAGAAAATGGGAGGCCACTAAAGAAATTGGGAGTTAGCAGAGAACCTAGTCTTGAAACTGAAGCCATGATAGAGCAGCCATGGTTTAATATTTTCACATGCCTTCCATATGCTTTTGGCCACAAAGGACCCTATGATTTAGATAGGAGACTAAATGAAGAGTAAATTGGATAAGCAGAGCCCTTTCTAAGATTTCTTAACCTTAGGCAAGCCTAAGGAGATACATTATCTGAACAACACCTTCCAAGCTTCTTGGCCCTCAATGGCCCACCTAATCCATTTGACACATAAGGTAGTTCCTTTTCATGCTATATCGATGAGCCCCATCCCTCTAGCATCATGTGTGAGGCAACAGTATTTCAAGGCCACCTTGTGTAATCCTTTACCCTATGGGGAATTGGACCAAAGGAAATCTCTGAGCAAATTATCCAACTTCTGGTATGATTTTTAATAAGGCACCCAACATGACGAGTAGTACACATGGGTAGATTTAAGAAATTTTTAGTAGATTTGAATTTTTTTTACTAATGAAATAGTCTAGAGCACCCAGTATGTTAGCTTCTTAGGAACTCTATCAATAGCATATTTACACAACAAAGGTGGTGAGGCATAAAATAAAATGGGATGCCAATAAATTTCAAGATTTCATCATGTTGGATCCACTTCCAACCAAATTTAGAAGTGCATTCTAGTGGAGTGAGGTATGATTGTTTGTAGTAATGAGTTTTCTACCATTAGATGTTGGATCCAGAGGCTAGGTAGAAGGTGGTGAGACATGGTATGGCATTGTCCACATTAGTTTCAAACTCAATGAGAGTAAAGGAGTCATCTGCAAAGTGGCCATTGAGCAGTTACATATCTTCATGCAGGTTCATAGTATCAGGAGGGAGATAAATTCCCTTAACATGGCCCATAGCTTGGGCATTGCTGAGAAGATATCCAAAACCCTCTGCTGTAAGCACATACAAGGTGGGAGCCAATGTGCACCCCTGATTACTAAAATAGAACAAGCCAAATTGTTTAGAAGTGACTCCATTAATCTAGAAGATAGTTGGGGCATCTAAGAGGTGACTCCATTAATGGAACCTTCTGGTGAGACTAATATGCTTCTTTTATAGGTTTTCAAAGAGTCAATATAAACAATTTTATGCCATACAAAGTGAGACTGGTCGATGCAAGAAGTCTAGTCATGAGAGCCGATTACAACTTTTAAGATTATTTTTCTTATAAGAGCTGATTATGTCTTTCAAAAATGCTTTTGATTTTTATATTACTTGAAAATGGGTCTTCTGCTTATTTTTTTAGGAGAGTTGGGAAAGCTGATCAATGCGGGAAGCTTTCAAAAACAAATTATTTTGACAATTGCCTTACTCACCCATCATTCAAGGGAGTGGTCTAAGTTTATATGCTTTGTTTAATGTTTTTTTATAGTTGTCCTTCAAGGGAGCACTCCACCTTACTTTAAATAGTTTTGATATGTTTTTGTTATATGTCCTTCAAGGGAATAGTCTACGAATGCTAGGAATGATTGATAATTATTTTTTGTTATGAATTTTTCTTGTTTGATTTTTACTAGTCATAGACATGTTTATATAGGCTTAAATGTTTTACCTTTATGAAGTCAAAACTAGAAACACAAGAAGGTTTATGAGGTGTAAAAAGGTTTAGGTGATAGAGAACATGGGAATCCATCCTTGTGAAAAGGGGTAGAAAGTACCATGAGAATCATGCCATGGTACCCATTATTTAATATTATGTTATGATTGTGATGGATAATCACATGATTTAGCTTTAATTAGTTGTCCTTTAAAACAAGGAGATAAATGTGGCTTGTAAGTAAGGGATAGCTTATGTCAAATAAAAGAGTATCTTGATCTTTTTTAATAAAATAAAAGATGCTGAGGCGAAACATTGAGGGCTTAGGTTATGGGTTGCCTTCAAGATAGGATAATTGGTAATCCCTTGATCTATACTTGTGGGTTATGATATAAGGTCCAAGCTAGTAGAAAGCAAACTTGCCTCGTTTTCTTTTCTCCATATTGATGACATTTTAGTTTTCCTTTAGGATGAGGTCTTTGATTTTGAATTATAACACTTTGAGGTGTTTGTTATATTCATTCTTGATACACTCTTGATAGACATGAAGATGGGTATGGGAAGCTAAGAGATGTTGGTCAAGTAGCTCAAGATGGGCTAGATAGTACTCATGATAATCATCTTTAGAAATGAGATCTTGTAGAGATATGCAAGGAGATGGGATTTGAACTTTGAGAGGTAGGATGACCTCAAATCAAAACATGAGTTAGAATAAGGTATCAATTTTAGGGGTTTGAATTCTAGTACAATATTCCCATAAGGTGAAAAGGATGTAAAAATTCTAATTCCAACTAGATGCATTCACCATTTAAGTGAGGATGTTGTTAAGAGTTTTATTAGAATATTTTGCTTTTCCATTCATTTTAGGGCGATGAGAAACTTAACTTAATATTGAATGCATCACAAAGACCTTGAACTTTCTTATTTTTAAATATTTACTATTATCAATGATAATTTTATGAGGAATAATGAAGTGGCAGATGATGTGATGGTTGATAAAATGGACAATCTTTTCTACTTTAGTTGAGACAATAGGAATGGCCTCTACCCATTTGGTAAAATAATTGATCTAGTGATGATAGAATGGTGTCTCTAAAAATAATGGAGATTAATTTCACCAATAAGGTCTAGACCCCATTTCGAGAAGGGAAAAAAACTAGTGGAAATGCAAAGACTATGGCTAGGTGTGTGATGTAGATTAGCATGTTGTTGACACTTAACACACTTTTTCACATCATCACAATAATTGTGGGTAAGGGTAGGCCAGTAATAACTAAGGCAAAGGATGGGTTTAACAACTACATGGACACTAAAGTGTCCCCAATAGATCCCATCATGCATTTATTTGATAGCTTGAGAGACTTCATGACTGTGTAGGTAATGAAAGAAGAGACCATCAAATCCATGTTTATAAATAATTCACCCCATAATGGTATAACAAGAATTAATCTAGATAAACACTCTTTAAACATTCCTAAAAAGGCCAAAAATAATGATGACAAAGTTAAAATAGTCAAAGGTTTACTGATACCAAAGGTTAGGTTGGGTCTTTTCCACATTGAAAATCATGGGAGAATCAAGTTTGACATAAGAAGGCTAGAAAAGTATATGGATAATAATAAAGAGATTAGATTCACAAGGTGTAGATGGGATATAAGAAGTGAGGGAAGCCATGGTGTTAGAAAACTTATTGGTAGATCATGGGGTTGACTGGATATGGTAGTGTTTAAAAGATGTTAAAAGTTTATCAACTCATTTTTGTATTGTTGCAAAACATCATTCTTACATTATATAGATTCAATTATTTAATTGATGAAAAGTTGGGAATCACCAAATAAATTGATTATTTTGAATCCCAAGGCTAAGATAGTTTGAAGGCCTATCACTATGGCTTCATACTCAATCATATTATTAGTACATTCAAAATCGAGATTGAAAGATAAAGGAAGAGTTTCACTATCAAAGGGAATAAGGATGATGCTAGTTATCCCACCACATTGACACTTTTATCAATCAAAAAACTTGGTATCTTTATAAGTGAAGTCTAATTGAGAGAGGCTCATGATGGACTCATTGGGGAAGTCAAGAGGAGGATGTTGGTTGTATGTTAATGGTGCTTTATCTAGTTGGTTAGCAATAAACTACCCTTTAATTAATTTTTATTGAAGGAACACAAGGTCAATCTCTACTAAAATCATGAGCCACTTGGCCATATGTTTGTTTTGGTATGGCTTACAGTACATGTACTTAAGTGTGTTAGTATTGGTTATGACATAGGTTTTATGTTTTAGAGGGTACTGGTGATGTTTGGTGGCCATGAGTACTAATGGTAAGAAAAGCTTCTTGATATGGGTACACTTAGGTTCATACTCTAAAAACATGTGATTGATGTATTAGATGTCTTTCTCTTTGTGTTTTTCATCTCGATGAGCAAGCATTGCCGCTAGAGAGTGGTCAGTGGTTGACATATAAAGGTAGAAAGCTTGATTGTCCTTGGGAGTGGTGAGGATAGGTGCAGATAAAAAGAAATTTTTGAGTGAATCAAAGGCCTTTTGACAATCACTATTCCACTTAAAAGATACATCCATGTTTAGAAGGTGGTGAAAGGGTTACCATCAGTCGAAGAGCTAGGAGATCAAGTGATGAATGGATTTGAGCTTCTGATACAAACTATTGAGTTTATTGATGTTGATTGGAGGAAGCATGTTGAATATGGCTTTGATTTTCGTAAGATCAACTTCAATACCTTGAAAATAAATTATAAATCCAAAGAGATTTTGTGACAAAACCCAAAAAATATATTTCTTGAGGTTAAGGTGAACATCATAATGGATACAGTGCTCAAAGATGATTTTGAGAATGGCTAGATAATCCTTATAATATTTGGATTTCTCAAGGAGGACATCCACATAGTCTTCGACAATCTTGTGGATAAGGTCATGAAAGATATAATAATGACATGTGGGTAGGTTGCACCAACATTCTTTAATCCAAAAGGCATGACTCTATAATAGAAGTTCCCCCATGGGGTAATATAGGTGGTTTTGTGTTGATTTTTATGGAAATTAGGATTTCACTATAACCGAAGAATCCATCCATGAGAGATAACATATCATGGTTGGATATAAGATCAACTAGCTTGCCAATGCTTAGTAAATACAATCATCTTCAGGGTATGCAAGGTTGATGTCACGATAGTCCACACAAATGCATAGTCCCCATATGGATTTGGTGAAAGGCATGAAATTGAGACCCATTAGGGATATTCAATGGGTTAACAAAATTGATAGGCAGGGGGCATTAAAGCTCTTCTCTACTAAAAAGGTCTATTTGAGGGTGCATTCACCAAATTTTCTACTTGATGTTCTTGGCATCCTATTTGGTGACTATGTTGTGGGTGTAAATGGCAGGGGAAATTCTTGGCATGTCATTATAATAACAAGTAAATGCTATGTCACGGTATTAGAGGAATGAGGGAAAGTCTCAAAGTTATTTAGCATTAAATGAATGGCCAATTTTGATAATGTGAGGGTTGTTCAAAGTATCCAAGTTGATATCCATGGTGGATTCATTCAACATGGTTTAAGTCTCAAGAGGAAGGGATTTGTGTATGGAAGAATTTGAGGCACTAAGGTAGGTAAGAATGAAATCATCATCCTAGTACTAAATAGTTTTAATGGTAGGGGAGTCGTCTCCTATCATCTCAAGATGGGTCATGGGGATGGTTACAATTGCCCCTCCTTTTGATAAGTCATTCGTTCAAGGTTGATCATGTTTATGAAAAAAAATTAGGTGCGATGATGTCATCACTCTTACATATAGGTGGAGATGTTGGTGAGGAAGGGGTGTCTTCATCAAAAATGGTGATGGTAGGTGGTTTGGTTTTCCTCTTGTTGGGTAGGATGAAACCGAGATCATGTTTCTTATGAGGCTTTATAGTTTCAATAGAAATCAACTCATGTGAGCCATGCTCATATTAACCTAGACTAAATCCTTTTAAAGCACACCTATGGGGGTATGTCTTGGCAAAACTTGACTTGTCTAAATATGAGAAGCCAAACGTGAATGGTTAAGGTGAAAAGGAGGTGGTGGAAACACCTAGTGGTTTGTCAAGTCCCCCATAGATGAAATGGGTTTGATATTATGAAGGTCCGAAAGTAAAAATGGCTTTGACATTGGGGTCATAATCTAGTTGTTGGTCAATTTTTCCATAGTCTTAGGAAGTAGGGAAAGTGTCAAGGGTGAGGAGTTGATATTTCCCTAGTGAAAGATGTTGGAATGCATATTCCAAGTGGTTTGAGGTGTGCATCTGATCGAAGGGGATGGACGATCTACTTGATGTGTCATTGGTAGTAGAAGGTATGGCTTCCTCTTTCATGGTTAAGTGTTTATCTTTGGTCGATGAGGGTGTGCTACATGGAGGTAAGAGGATGAAATTGGGTTGGTAAGTCATCTTACATCATGAAGAAGGGCTTGAGTTAGCTTCTATAGTGGCAACCTGACCTTCATACTCAAATTTAATGCAATGATGAAGGGTAGAAGGTAAACAACCAATGGAGTGGATCCAAGGTCAAACTAAAGAAACATTTTATTGAAATTTACCTTCCACTACATAATAGAGTTCAAGGAGCATATGAGGTCCTAAATGGATATGAAGAACAACATTTCCTAGGGTAGTGGATATAGTATTATTGAAGGATTGGAGGATGGCCAAGGTTTTGGACATAAGATTGTCTAGAAAGTTGAGTTGGTCATAGGAATGGGAGGAGATAATATTAATACTAGATTCCCATTCAATCATAACCCATTTGATGCAAGTATGGTTAATGTCAGTATTAATAAAGAAAGGGGGATCTAGGTCATCTGGATGGATAGAAGATATTTTTGAATCCTTGAAGATGATAAGGTTGGAAATTTAGAGAGTGACAATAAAGGCTACTAGAGGTTGAGGGTCTTCAGGTTAGAGCTCAAATGATTTCATTGACTCTAGGATTCTTTGACGATGATGAGGTGAAATATAATCAACTCATATATAATCATCTTCATTAACATGTGGTGAAGTTGTTTGAAGACCACTCTCCTAATTGATTTAAAGAATTTGAATTGGGCGGTACCCAAGATACATACCTTGGGTTTGGTTAAAGGTGAATGTCTTTGAATTTGACTTGCTTGGAAGGTGGAATATGGGTATATCTATGGGATGGACACTTTGGCCTTCCCCTTATCCTTCTATTGAGCATGTGATCATGTGACCACAAAGATAGTATGGATAGGGGGAAGATTTTGGTAGGAGATTGGTTTGGTTCTTCATCACTCTGAGATGATAGTTGGGGAGTAGGTAGGCATTAGGTATTAATTGTTTCTTGTTGGATTGGTAATATGTTTATGGTAGGTTCATCTAGTAATAGATCATCCTCAACATAGAGATGATGGATAATGGTTTGGATAGCTTTTTAATTATCCATGTTATACCCTGGTGTCCTATGATAGGAGCACACTTGGTGGTCATTATACGAAAATGGTTTTGGATCGAGAGGTCCAAATGACCTGATATGGGGTAGGGTCAAGAAAGAAGCCTAAAATAACCTTTGGAAGATGGTTGAGTAAGGTTCAACTAAAGGTGGAGAGGGTGTAGACATTTTGGTCTTGTTGATGAGATGGAATTTTTTTTGGAAATGATCTTGGTGATAGAAGGTTTAGGTAAGGTGGTGTTCTTAGCTGATGTTTAGGATTAGGTATGGGATTTGGTAAGGTGGAAGTAGGAGGTTTTAGGGTAGGTAGTTTGGTTGTTGATGGCTCATTGAAGATGAGTGTGTCAAAAATCAACTGTGTAGGTGTAACCAACAACAGTAGTTGGGTTTTGGTTAAAACAATTGGTTTCCCAATCAAAGTGGAGGGATGAGAACCCAAGATAGAAGGCAAGGCTCAGGGAGATAGAAGTTTGGTCCTCTATCCTTTTGGTGGCTTTACTTCTTTGGTTAATTTTGTTTTATGTTTGGTTTTGGGTTTAGTGAGGTAAGATTTAGTTTCACAGATGGGTGATTAAAGCCCTATGTAGGGAAGGTGCCAAGGTTTTAGGTTGATTTGCTTTTTTCAATTAGAGAGGGTGATTTGATTGTTTAGGGTTTGGGTACATTAGATGGTTGAGAAATTTTTGGGTTGGTAGAGGGTTTCATAATTTTGGTTATTAACATAGGGATTTGGATAATAGGAGTGGTGGGTTAGTATTTCGAAGGTGTGGTAGGAGGTTCCTGATTGGTGATGTAAGGTATCCCTAATTGATACCAGAAGGTGGTTCAATCCATGTTAGGGTTGGAGACAAATTTAAATTTTTAAACTAATCTAGAGAATGGTTTATAGAATAGGCATGTTCCTTGGGTAGTGGATTTGAAATATAAACATAAAGGTTGATAAAGGTGAATGGTGACCTCATATTTTTCCATAATAAAAAGACGCAAGGTTAGGATGGGTGACTCCTCTATCCGAGGTGTAGACATGAAGGCTTCCTATTTAGGAGTTGATAGTTAAGGGAGAGGATGAAGTTTTCATGGTTGTTTACTCAGGTATGTTGGTTGAAGGAGGGGTTGATGACTCCACTAGCTCAATAAGTGGAGGAGGGAAAAAGGTTACTTCCTCGACTTGGGTACCCTTTGGATTCATTAGGGAATGGGTTTATTATTCGACATAGAGATGTTAATGTTGTGACCATTTATTGGGAGTAAAATTCACTAACACTAATTTGGATATGGAAGTGTTTATAAGGTCAAGCCCCAAAGGAAGAGAAGGTAACTCCACTACGTCATATAGTGGAGAGGTTAAGGAACAAGTGGATTAGGCATTAGGTTATTCAAAAATGAGCATGTCAAGAGCCATATTGATAGTATGGGCATCATGAGAACACTTAATATTTGTTCTCTCATTTTTATTAGATGCATTATTGGGAAAAGGTTTCTTGAAAATGTCAAGGGATTGGTTTGGAGGTGCATTGGGGTTATCCAAAACAAGCTCTGCCTTCTCAATAAGGGATTGGACAACATTTTTGAAGGCATTACACCTACTAACATCAGTCCCTACTACTTGATGGAAATCACATAAATCATTATCATTTTACTAGCTAGGTGCAAGATGAGAAGAATCAAATTGTTGAGTAAGCTTGATAAGAGGAATTTTTATGATATTAGCCTTTAGAAACTTCCCTAACATCAAAGCATAGGATTCACCAAGTGGATTGAATTGCTTCTAAATATTTTGGTTTTTGTTCCTCCTATTTTATTTTGAGCATTTAGAAGACTTTGGTTGATTGACAGATAGTGGAGAAGTGACTTTAAAGATAACTACATTTGTAGCTCCCTTACTTATAACATTGGTATGGGTTTGGTTTCTTGGTGTAGAGGAGGAAGACTCGTTAGCTTTTATAGGTGGAATTATAATTTTTCATCTTTAACTTTCCTTCATTGATGGTTGTATTTTATATCTTACGTGCCATGGTAAAATCTTCATCAAAGGTCCTAAAGCTCTGGACATGCAATGTAGAAGAGATGTGCTTCGTACATGACCAAGTAAAAGTTATATTACTTTAGATTGGGGTATAAATAAGGAAATCTTATTGATTAGTCTTCTCCAATAAGCCATAAAATATATAATGGATTTGTCATCAAATTACTGGATAGAGTAAAGGTCAATGATGAAAAAATTCTTACAAATATTTATCGAAAAGTGATCCAAAAATGTTTGGGGAAGTTAAGTGAAGGATAAGAGAGAGTGTTTGGTTATGACACTATACTAATCTAATGCTAGAATAAATAGGGTCATAGGAAAGGTGTGAAGGAAGAGGGCATCATTGTAAGAAATTAAATAGCATGCATGACTAAATGCTCTGAGGTGCTATTGGGGATCCTCTTTAATCTAAAACCTAGAAAACTTTGGGATCTCCTATTGAGGAGGATATCATCTGATAGAGATATATGGGTGGATGGGTTCATTACAGATCTGATCATATGATAAGAGGTTGTGAGCTCCAAAAATGGATGACTCTAAGGTAGTCATATTATCCATGAGCAATTTCATTAGATCTATATGGGGTTCTGCACTTTAAGGGTTGTAAGGATCATACTATGGTGGTAGTTGGATGACATACTGATAATTGGTTGGAGGTTGAGAAGCTACCACATATTGGTATATATACATAGGTGGTTGGGTGGATGCTATGTAGGGGTAGGTAGATATAGGTGGTTAGGAATTAGGTAGAGGTACATGCCCTTATGGGTTGGGGATGAATCCCAGGTTTGGTGTAATGGGTACCTATTGGATAGGAGTGGTGGTTAGTTTTTTAATCAAAGGAAGGGTAATGAACTTTGTACTAATTGGAGGTAAGGTAGAAGGTATAGGCACCACAAGATTTTAAAGTGAGGTAGTGGTTAATGGATTGGAGGTATTCAATGAGAGCTTGGTAGTTCTAGTGGTAGGTACTCCCATGGTGAGGGGAGAATAGGTGTCTATTGGTTGGGTTTTTATTAAGGTAGATGAGTTATTGGTGGGTGCATAAGGTATAAGGGTGATAATAGGTTGGGAAGGTTGATTTTTCATAGTAGTATCAAAGGGATTGTTGGTGGATAAGAAAGTTTGAGTAGTCAATAGTTGGATTGTGATTATGGAAACATAAATGTTTCCCATACGGTGGGTCCATAAAAGTAACTGAATAAGGGACATGATGGGGTATAATGTTAAGATAATGCTGAAGGGACACATGATTGTTATTTATGAAGGTGGTAAAGTTTTTATCTCCTTGGGAAAATTTATGAGGGAATGAATAACTTCTCAAAGGATGAGGAGAGTATTTTGGTTTAGAAATGTACTCATTGAATGAGGAGGTAGAAGAGGTTGATTGGCTTGGTGATGGATTTTGTTCCAGTATATTCTTTCACTGTTGGAGATTTAGAACCATCCAAGGTAAGGGAGAGATAATACACAAATAATCTCACCACTTAAACAAGAATAAGATAAGAAATAAGCAAGTGAATCAATCACACATTACAAAGTATATTAAATCCTAAAGGTTCATTTTAGTCTCTCTTTTGGCTTATGCCTTAAGCTTTTAAAAAATTATGTGATTGAAATTGGCTTGTACAGTGGGTAATAGAAAAGAAGTCTATAGTTTTTTTTAGGTTGTTTAGGCTCCTAAAAAGAATCTGTATTAGATATCAACATGTGGCTTGGTATTAGGGCCTATGCCCTCACTTCACAAACTACAACAATAAGGTATTGGCTTGGACTTGAATCTATAAAAGAATGTTAGAGATGATAGAGGATTTGTTCAATGCAGAAACATTGCAATCAACAAAATCATGATTAAATACAAAATTATTTCTTTATTTCCAAATCCATAAGAAAATATCCACTCTAAAGGTATTCCAGACTTGCATGTATTTGAATGTCATTATAGGTTTGTCTCCAAGTAGGATATGCTATCAAAGGAATAATTCAGATTGAAAATTCTTGAAAAGATCATGTATCAAAGTCCAAACACTTTGAGATTTGGAACAATACCAAAAATATGAGGAAGCATCTCAAGGTGGCCATAGAAGGGGAAAGTAGACATGTGTACTTGAAAATGGATGAGTCTTCTACATATAGGCAAACCTTAGTATAGTATACACCCAGTAAAATGAGCAAGCTTGGGATCCACATAAGCCCCCCTAAATAGTGTTAAAGTGAAAGATCCACATTTCAAAAGATAAGTGTAGCCCCTAATGGGTGTTAAGCTTGTAAACCATGGGAAAATTGGGGGTGAGCCATGCATAGCCAAGCTGAGGAGTGTAATTATGAAAAGGGGTCTCAGAAAACTATTTCCAGTCCTTTCATCATGACCGAGTAGAATGTATCAAGATTTTATGGAGCATGAAAGTTGGGATGATATTGATGATCTCTTGATATAACTCTTGGTCTACATTGACTAATCAAAATTTAGATTTTGCCTCCTCCCAGGATAGCCAAGAGTGAGAGCACCTAAAGAAGATATCATGGATGGTATGAATTCCTCTATGGTAAATCTTGAGAGTATTGACCTAAGGTACTTCTTCCAAGGGAATTTCATTGTGAGATAAAATGGGAGGCTACCCAAGAAAATGGGAGTTAATAGAGAGCCTAGTTTGGAAACTAAAGCCATTCTAGAACAGTCATGGTATAATATTTTCACATGGCTTCCATGTGATTTTGGCCACAAAGGACCCTATGATTTAATTGCAGACTAAATGAAGAGTAAATTAGAGAAGCTAAGTCCTTTCCAAGCCTTCTTGACCTTAGACAAGCCTGAGGAGATACATTGTCTTAACAACACCTTCCAAGCTTCTTGGCCCTCAATGGCCCACATAATTCATTTTACACATAAGGGAGTTCCATATCAGGCTATGTCGATGAGCCCTATCCCTCTAGAATCATGTGTGAAGAAATAATATTTTGAGGCCACCTTATGGAATCCTTTACTTTACAAGGAATTATCCCAAAGTAAATCTCTTAGCAATTTCTCTAACTTCTGGTAAGATTTTTAAGAAGGAACCCAACATGATGAGTATTACACATGGGTGGATGCAAGAATTTTTTAGCAGATTTGAAAATTGTTTGCTAATGAAATAGTCTTGGTCACCTAGTATTTTAGCTTCTTAGTAACTATGTCAATAACATAATTCCATAATAAAGTGGTGAGGCATTAAAATCAAAGGTGATGCAAATAAATTTAAATATTTAATCATGTTGGATCCATTTCCAAATATATTTAGTAGTGCATGATGGTAGAGTGAGGTATGCTTGTTTATAGAAATAAGTTTTATACCATTAGATGCTAGAGATAGAGGTCAATCAAAAGGTGTCTAGACACTGCAAGGCATTTTCCACATAGGTTTCAACCTCAATGAGAGTAAACAAGGAGTCATTCACAACATGGCCATTAAGCAATTACATATATTCATGAAGATTCATAGTATCATGAGGGAGATAAATTACCTTAACAAGGCCCAATGTTTGGGCATTGATAAGAAGATATCAAAAACCCTCAGCTATAAGCACATATAAGGTAGGATCTAATGGGAACCCTTGATGACTATAATGGAACCAGCCAAATTGCTTAGAGGTGACTCCATTAATGGAAAGGACAACTGAGGCATCTAAGAAGAGTATTTGAATGGTTTAGATGAATATGGGATTGAATCCTAGAGCTCAAATAATGACTAGAATAAATGGCCATTTGATGTGATCATAGGTTTTTTCAAAGTCAATTTTGATGAACATAGACTATTTCTTAGACTGTCTATCCTAATCCATGCCTTCCTAGATGACAATGATGTTATCAAAAATATATGCTTCTGATAGAACCCATTTATTTTATTTTCACAATGAGAGGAATAATATTACCTAGTTAGATTTCTAGAGCCTTGTCAATCATATTATAAGAGACATTCAGGAGGGTGATGGACCACCAATTGTAGATCAACTTAGGATCTCTCTGCTTAGGTATGAATTTGATTTTTCCTTTATTTATATTTATACCTAGATAATTATTATGAAATGCTTCTTGATAAAACTTATTCAAGTCCTTTCCCACAAGGTCCCAAAGAGTTTTATATAAATTGAAGGAGAAGTCCTCAATGCTAGGAATTTTGTGATTTTTGATGTGAGACACTACTTCATACAGATCATCGATAGTGAGGAGCCTATCACAAACCACCCACTATGTGGTAGTGAGTTTCCATAGCACCATTGAAAAGTATTATTTGAGGGTAGTTTCATGCTTATATAAAGATGTTTGATATTTGAAAACTTGTTGATAATGGTGAAAAAAATATTGTACTATCTATGGAGTCTTTGTGAGTTTGTTGCCAGCCTTAGAAATGGCTTGTATTTGGTACTTTAAGTTATTGGCTCACAGCATTTGGAAGAACTCCTTAAAATATTTATACCCTATCCTAAGCCAATAAAACATGGCTTTAACTAGGGCTCCCTAGACATTGTAGTTATCTATATTATGAATGTTATGTCATAAGAAAGTAACTATACCTTGTAAGATCTCTGAGGTGGTAGTTGAGTAAGAGTGTCTCTAAATTTTAGTAGGATAATAGCCATAGATCAATACAAAGTGAGAGATCCTTCTAATAATATCATCTCACCACAAAATCCAACAACATTCTTGAGAAGGATGTGGATCTAAATACCAAACTTTCCTAATGTGTGCCACCATGGGCCCATGTTTGAGTTAGGATGTGTTAATAAATAATTATGTTTTTTGAAATTTGGGTTTCATGAACTTCCATGTCTCTCAAAATTGAATAGGAGAGTGATCAGAAATTCTAAAATCTAGTAGCACCTACACCAAAGGAAAAAACCCATTATCAAAAGTGAAGTATGGTTGGGTAGACATCATTTCCCTATCTAGATTCTTTAAAATATGAATGAGGCCTTCCCTATAATTACTCCAAATGTAACAAAATCCATGTGTAGGTAAGCGAGTAAATTGGGGTCATAAAGTCCCAATTTAGTGCACATGTGAAATCACACCTCCCTTTCACTAGATGCACCTAGTGGCCTATTTTTTTCTTAGGAGATGCCACATATTAAAGTCACCACATAATACCAAGTGTGTATCGATGAGATCATCCACTATCCACTACCATAAATCGGTGCACTCCAAGGCATCATTTGAGTCATAAATATTAGTAAAGCCAATAGAGTGGATTTTAATACTAAAATGAACCCATACTAACTGGTTGGTGGGGTCCATGTAATATTTCACTAAGTGTGGCCACCAACTTGGAGAAATGAAAATGATCACCCCTCTGCATCCTGCAGTATGGTTGCTATGAATCATGATACTATAATGCTAGATGGAATTATTAATAGCTATCAATAAAAAAATATACCACCTTGACTTCCTGTAGATAGAGAATGTCCATCTTAGAAAACTTCCTTATAAAATCATGAAAAAAAAATTGCATTTTGGGTCTATGAGACCCTAAACTTTCCATGAAAAATAATACATAGATGATGGGTGTTGAGGGACATGTTCTCTGAGTCCATCCGTTTCAGGGCATCATATCGATTTTATATAAAGTGCCCACTATTAATACCCAATAACTCATATTACTTACTCAAATCAAGGTCATCTTGAAAATATCCTTCTTCCACCTCATCATTCCTTTGAGGAGGCATACTAGAGCATTTGGGTGTATCCTACCAAGTAGGAAGTGAAAGAGTGGCTAATTATGAGTCTAAAATTTTAGAAGAGCTGGGCATAGAGGCCTCAAAATATTGGGATAAGACATTAGCATCCATAGGGGTGTTGAACACCCTATGGTTTTCTCCCAATTTGGGGGCTTTAGTTGGAAAGGGTTCTTTCCCAATAATAGGTTGTTCTTGTAGGCCATTGCTCAAAAATGGCTTGCCTTATTTGGGATCAGCAGTTGTGTTTATGACTTTGACATGAGATTTATTCTTCCCTATCATAGTCCATCCATCCTTATCACATTTTTTTCTAGATTCTAGAGAGGGATTGGGGGGAGAGGATGAGCATTTGGGCACATTATTATGAACCAACTAAAGGGGATAATCTCATATCTTAAGGTCTATGTCTTGGTAGTGAAAGTAAGTGTTAGTCAATTTGATATACAGGACTCATTAAGAGTGTCTCACATCCTTGACTTGAATTTCCATAAACTTTTTGAGGTCTCAAGAGAGGTCTACTTCTACAAAGACCCTTTTTTTATGGTCTAGCATAGTAGAACTGGTTTTGTTCATGACAAACCACATGGCTTATAGAGGATTCTATTTGATGAATAAAGTGCTAGAAGGGGAGTGAGAGACCTAGAAATTCAACCTAGATAGGGACTTTAAGTTTGGTATGCTATGAGACCACAAAGTCTTGTGTCCAAAGGGATAGAACATAAGTGAGTTCTTGACATTCCAAGTGGAAGACCTAGGAGGATTGCTCCTACATGGGAAGGGTCAAAGAAGTGGAAGAGAAAAAATATATTAGTCATGTTCTATATGCTCTCTAGCTTAATATCATGATCTATCCAATGAGTTTAAACACAATACTATAGCATAATTTTAGAAGGGATTCTCTCAATAGAATAGCCTATTAAAGGAAATTTCTCTAACCATTAACATGCAAAATTAAATTCAAGAATTGGTAATATAACATCAATGTTTGAAGCATTACCTTATAGTAAGCCTTTGAGACAAACTCCCTCGAGCAATTGCATGCGGGCATTGCTGAATGTCCACCATTCTTCTCTATAGTTAAAATAGTCAAGATAGAATGGGGAGAAGTTTTTATAAAGGTTGGCATTTACCACATGTTAGAAACCCTAAAATAGAAATAAATGTAAGTACTACATGTGACTAAGGCCATGGTATGACATAAGGCTGGGCAGGTAGAAAAACAAGGGTTGACTCAATGGAAAGCATGTAAGAAACCCTAGAATATCAAAGAAAGCCAATCTTTCAGTCATTATCTTTCAATTCAAATATATTACACATTACATTTTCTATTATATTTTTTTTATCATTACCCATTGTTCTAAATTAAAAAGTATTCAATTTTTATTATTATTTAAACATATGTGCTAGAAATTTTATATGTTTAACTGCATATGAGCCAAGATTCAAACATAAGCCTCTATTTATTAATCAAAATCTATCATCAAACCATTTTTATTTACACAAACTACTATAGTTACAGCATATGACGTATGCTACATGAAGATTCTACTAGCTTAATAGGATAGAGAAATTGGAAATAGAATGTAAGCTACACCTAGGGATCAAATTTATTTTGGTCTTAGACAATTTTATCATCCTATCATATATGTTGAGTTCTTGAAGAATCAATTGTCATATAACCACTATTAGGAGTAAGGGATACTTTTACTCCAATTGAAATTCCCATAAAACATTTAGGAAGTGCCCCCACATTATTTACCTTTGAGAGAATCCAAAAAAGTTGGACTGGATAGAGTAAGTGAGTTCCTCTCATCTTCATCTTCATTATACAAAAATATTATACTTTATATGTTAAATGAGAATAGCAGGGGCACTTCCTAAAATAAATGAATTCATTGATTATGAATTGCAAATTCATATTTTCTATGGCCTTCAATACAAGTAAATAAAATTCAAACCGGGGAAAAAATATTGGTGAACATCAATGACACTTATTTACTCTAATTAGTATGGATTAAAGATCCACCATTTTCATGGGTAGATATTGAAAACTATTGATGACATGCTCTACAAATGTAACATGTCGTTATGCAGTTGAGGAAAGAATATGCACCACATTATTTTCCTATAATGTCGGCATTGATAGAGTGAACCTCAAAAATATAGGGGATATAATAAATTTAAACACAAACATAGAAATATTTAAGTTTTCATTAATCTTGTTATGCCAAATGTTGCACAGTCTTCAATTCTCTATATCTATAGAGTAGTGTTATGTTATTCTATTGCATACATTTTTTTTGTCACTTACAAAGAAAAAGGTAGGACAATGCTACATATATTTTTTTTCATACTAAAATAAATCATATAAACAAAGAAAAATATATTAAAATTTGGTTACCTTTTCATTGGAATTTTATGTAAGAGAGAGAGAGAGAGAGAGAGAGAGATGAGAGAGAGAGAGAGAGAGAGAGAGAGAGAGAGAGAGAGAAGAGAGAGAGAGGAGAGAGAGAGAGAGAGGAGAGAGAGAGAGAGAGAGGAGAGAGAGAGAGAGAGAGAGAGGAGAGATGAGAGAGAGAGAGAGAGAGATAGAGAGAGAGAGAGAGAGAGAGAGAGAGAAGACATTAAAATATGGTCATTGGAGTAGGAAATACATCATTTTTAAAAAAGGTTTTCAAGGTGTCTAATGTGGTAAGGGAGATTAATGCTGGGTTTTTGACCTATAGGTCAACGTCTGTCAGCACTCCCCCTTAATCTTCACTACATTGTAATTTAATGATGCCTATACTTTCTAGAAGATACTCAAACACATTATTTGCAAGTGAATTTTTAAAAAATGTCTATTAATTTCTCTTCAAACCTACAAAACTCAAGATATATATCACCATTTTTCACCAATTCATGAATGAAGTGATATCTAGTATCTATATGCTTGTTACATTTATGAGACACATAATTTTTAGACAAAGCAATGGTGGAATTCTTTATCACAAAATGTCTTTGTATATTCTTCTTGAGTATGCCTTAGATCTAAATGTACTCTTATCATCTAAAAATACTTGGCAACTTACTGATGTGGATGCAACATATTCCACTTTGACTGATGAAAGTGTCACAATTGTTTTATTTCTATGATACCTAAGAAATATCACCTAATCCAAGATGAAAAATATAACCTGAAGTAATTTTTATAGCATTCATGCTACCTCCCAAATTGATACTTGTGTAACGAATTAGCTTGAAATCATTTGATGATGTATATGTGATCCAAAAAAAAAAATGTTCTAGCTACATATCTCATAATTATTTTTATGACTTTCCAATGAAATTATTTTAGATTATCCAAGAATCCTAAGATAAGACTAACCCCATACATAATGTATGGTCTTGTGTTAGTTATATACATGAGACTACAAGCTAATCTCTGGAATAAATTATCATCAATACTTGAATTGTTATCCTCCTTGCTAAGTTTTTAAACACATTGCAACTGGTGTAGGAGCTGAATTTGTATTCAACATATTTAAAAATTTTCAATAAATAATTATCATACTTTGATTGACATATGAAAATTCCTTGTTCAGATTGACTTACTTCTATGCCAAGAAAATATCTCATAAGTACCAAAATCAGTCATCTCAAATTTAGTTTTCATGGCTACCTTAAATGATTCAATTGACAAACTTTTGGTGAAAATCAAGTCATCTACATATAAACATACTATCAAGATTCTTCCTTCATAATTCTCTTTGACATACAAAGTTGGTTCATTTCCCATATTTTTTAAATTCATTATTCACAAAATAGGAATCTATTCTACTATATGAAGCTCTAGGATCTTGCTTCAATCCATATAAGGTCTTTTTCAGATTGTATACTTTGTGCTCTTCTCCTTGAATTTCATAACCAAGTGGATTTTTTTATAAAACTTGCTCTTCCAAGATACTATTCAATGATGTTGATATAATGTCCATTTTGAAAAAACTTCCAATTGTATTGAGCTTGCAACAATTAAGATCATTCTAACAATGTCAAGTGTTGCTACTAGTGTAAATGTTTCATTGTAATCTATGCCTAGATATTATGTGAATCCCTTAGCTACTAGTCTTGCTTTATGTTTCTCAACTTTTCCATTTGCATTAAAATTTGTTTTGCAAAACCCATTTTACTCCAATCACATCCTTTCCTTTATTAATCTCTACAAGATCCCAAGTTTTATTCTTTTCAATTGAATGAATTTCTTCATCAATGGCTACAATATAATTATCATATTTAATATCATCCTTAAAGTAAATTGGATCAAATTGTGTTAGAAATATAAAATTAGAACATAAATCCATATTTTTAAGCTTCTTGTGACTCATCATAAATTTTTTTATAGACTATAGGTCTTCTTTGAAGTGTTTACTGACCATGATCTCAATGATGCAAGTATTTGATTAGATGATCAATTGCTATTATTACTAGCTGGAGTAAATGGATTTGGAGTGCTAGGTGCCTTAGAAAGCATTGTAGGAACATTTGTTTGTGGATCCTGAAGAACATTTTTCTTATGTATCATCTTTTACCATCTCATTTTCATGTGGTATGTCTATTGTAATTATATTTGACTTATCCATGCTTCAATCCCATGCTTCTTCTTCAAAAAAATTGTACATCACAACTGATTATTACTTTCTTTGTGACCATATTGTATATTTTATGCCTTGTATTATTCACTATATCCCAAAAAAAATTTAATTTTTGCCTCTATCATCCAACTTCTTTATCAAATCTTGAAGTACCAAAGAGTATTCTACACATCCAAATACTCTCAAATGTGACACGTTATGATTCTTTTTTCTCAAAAATTTTTATGGTATCTTATTTATCACTAATTTTGTTGGGACACCTATTAAAAATGTATATCACACATGCAACCACTTCAACCCAATATTTATTTGGTAGATGCTTCTATTTTTATTATGCTATGTGTTATTTCCATACTTTTTCTATTCTTTCTTTCTACTATTCCATTTTTTTGAGGTGTATATCTTGTTGTGAATTTTTTTATTAATCCATTTGCCTTGAAATTTTTCATAAAAATCATTTGATATGTAATCACCACCTCGATTAGTTCTCAATGTTTTGAAATAGTGTCCACTTTCTTTTTCAATGTTTTCTTAGAACTCCTTAAAAATATCAAACACATCTGATATGTATTTTAAGGAATAGACCCTTGTCTTGCGGCTAAAATCATCAATGAATGTCAAGAAATATAGATTTTCACTTATGGATTTTGTTTTCATTAGTATATAGTGATCTGAATGGACTATTTCAAGTGGGTGCTTTGCCCTATAATATTTCCCAATTGGAAATTTTTGTCTATGTTTTTTTTGCAAATATGCAACTCTCACATTTTTTTTAAGTGGCTTAATTGGTGGCAATCCATTTACCAATATTTTTATATATAAAAGTTACAAACCTATAAAGTTAATATATCCAAATCATAGGTGTCATAACCAAGATTTATCCTTCATTGAAGTTTTAAATGCTACTTCCATAATTGTTTGCAATCCTTGAGGTTCTAAACATATTTCACTCTGTATCTTGAGAGGAAACATTTTGTTCCTCATCATTTCAACTTTTGAAATTATCCTATTGATAGGTTTATTATCTAAAATCACACATTTACCATTCTCAAAATATATCCTATACCCATTTTACACAAATTTCCTAATGCTTATGCGATTATGTAGTAAACCTGGGACATAGTATACATCAAGGATATGCTTCTTTTCACCTTGTTTTATTCCTATGTTAATTGATCCTTTCCCCATGACTAAGACTTTGTCATTATTTCCCAAATTTACTATTATTTTTACTAAATCATCTAGTTTTGCAAACAACTCTTTCTTTCCACTCGATTCATACACTTGATATCCAAAACTAGTACTTCCTTTGAGCTTTCTTCTGCAACATTACATATTATCAACTTTGTGTTTTGTTCACTAGTGTTGGGTTGGTTTTTATTTATAAAATGTTCCTTATTTTTATTCATATCATATTACCTTTTTTTACATTTAGAGGTAAGATGCCCAAATATTTTACAATAATGGCATTGAATTTTTTTATTTATCATACCTTTCTCCTTGAAGATGGCTATGAAAATAGTTGTTGGCTCTTCTTATTGATGATGTCAAAGATGTATGCAGGCTTGATATTGGTCTAGTTTTAAATTTATGAGATGCTCTAACACTTATTTATTAAAAATGACCTCTGGTTCTACTCTAATTCAATCTCCCTCTTGTTCTATTGATTGCAAGGTGAGTTTTGAATTCATTTTACAATGAAGATGACCCTAAATAGTTTAGTTTTTATGCATGTGACATTAATAACCCCATTGATTCATCAAATGATAATTGAGATACATCCTTAGATTCTTCAATGGCTACTACAACTGAATAAAGTTTTTTAGGCAAGCTTTTAAGTATTTTCTCTACAACCTTATAATATTTTATACTCTCACCATGAGTTATAATTTGATTCATAATGCCCATTACATGTGTAAAAAATGAATCTATATCCTATGACTCCTTCATATGGATACTCTCAAAATCTCTTCTAGTATTTGCAATTTAGCAGTTTTAACTTTGTTTTGTAACTTGGTATGTTATTTTTAGGCTTTCCCATGCTTGCTTTGACCTTGTAGTAGCTAAAAATCTTGGAAATATTGATTCCTTTATGGCTTGTTGGATGGAAAAAAATTCTTTGGCATCCTTCTTCTTATTTTCATTTAATAAATACTTTTTTGATTGTGACAATGCCTGATATGCCTATTGATTTGTTAGCTCGGGGAACCGATTTTCAACTAAATACCAAACATCTTCTTAGAAAAATGGGGTTTTCATCTTTATGCTCCAAAATTCATAAATTTTCCACTTAAAAAATTGTATTTGAGGTTATTAAATACTACCAGTCACTCCTACCATGGCTTCTCCAAAAATAATCTAATTTTGCTTTTAGATGTCATAAATTATCCATTTTAAAACTAGATTGATAGAGTGAACCTCTAAAAAATAGGGGATACAAGGAATTTAAATACAAATGTTTAATTTTTCATTAATCTTCTTATGCCAAATGTTACACAGTCTTCAGTTCTCTATGTCCATAGAGTTTCATTTCTCTATTCTATTGCATACATTTTTCTATTGCTTTGAAAGAAGAATGTATGACTACAATGCATATATCTTTTTTTCATAACAAAAATATACCATATAAACAAAGATAAATATATTAAAATTTAGTTTCTGTTTGATGGAATTCTCTTGAAGAATGTAGAAAAAGAGAGATAAAATACATTAAATGTGATTATTGGAGTAGGAAAGACTTCTCTATTAAAAATATGTCAAGGTGTCTAATGTGGTAGGGGGGATATTAATGCTAGGCTACTAACCTATAGGTCCACATCTACCAAAACACTTGTTTTATAGCTTCACATTCTATATAGGAACCATAACATATTAATCCAAAAAAAACCCAACACTTATCACAAGTTATTGGCTTTCATTTTCTTTACAGTTTTTATTCTTTTTAAATTAATCATCCTAACATAATAGAGAATAATATTATTGAGAATAATGACACTTATTATAAGAAATGGAATCTTCATTTATTAGTTGTTTCATATTTTTTGTGGTGTTCATTAACTTTGTATAATGTTTGAACCTCAGACAATTGTAGAATTGGGAAAATTTGTCACTTACAACATTGACACACACATAATAGGATTCAAACAAATAGCGATCATATCAAAGGTCAAGAACAAACTAAATAACTTATATTATCATATTCATATCAATGGATTTAGGGGATTACAATCAACACATAATAAACACATTTTAGATGAGTTACCATGCTCAAACAAATAACTTAACTTCCATGGACATTCTAAGGCCCATGCCCTATACATACCTTCTAGAGTTGTCATTTATGGATTAACACTCTCCTTTGATCATTTAAGCAGATGTTGTGGATGGGATGATTTGAAGGCATATAAAATACAATGGAGAGACATATATTTATAACATCCATTAGAAGGATCTAGAGCAGGTAGAAAACATTGAACGTCTTAGAAGAGCCTTAAAGAGAGGAGCTATATGAGAGGATTAAATGCATCAAATATATTAATATCAAAAATGTATCTTCATTAGATTACAAAATAGTAAAATATTTAAAGAAAAGGTGAAATATAAATACTAACTACTCATATTGATAGTTGATGGAGGCAACTAGGACATAACTTGCAGTTTAAATTAATAGTTTAGATTACACCACACCAACATTCTCCCCCTTAAGATAAACTACTCCATTCTACAAGATTAAAATTACTGTGGCTCTTGGCAATGCTCCTCAAATGATTTCAAATTACTAGATTAAGATTCTACTACATGAGCTTACAAATAAAACTTCAAGCACAAAATTTATAGATTTTCCAAATAATACAACACAAGGATTCCATATGATCAAAATAGTCAACAAAATTCATGAAGTCTCTGAGATCAAATACCAAGCAACTATAAATGCATTAATGAAATGTTTATCATATCATATCTTATGTTGATCATAAAAATTAAATAAAAAGTAGAACATAAATGCTAATTAATAGTTGGTTATGGATTAGTCTTTGGCACATATATGTAGGTATTGTATTATCATCAATATTAGGTAGGCTAGAGTACATATGTGGATACAACCATATTTTCTAACACTCCCCCTTACTCTATTTTTTTTAAGTATCATTCGGTAGTCTAGAGTATGTAGGAGTGTTAGAAAATATGTCTATAGCCACATAGGTAATCCACCATCCCTGATATTGATGGTAATCAAATCCATATAGATATGAACCAAATACCAATCCACAACTAGCTATCAATAAATTTTTATGTTTTATTTTATATTTAATTTTTGTGATTAGTGGAAGATATGATATGACAATTGTTTTAGTAATGCATTCTATGTTCTTTGGTAACTGAACTCAGAGACTTCATGACTTTCCAAGGATATATATATCCTTCTACCTACTATTATAAATATTTGACACTATAATGTTTTTGGTATGTCTTTGGAGCACCCCAGTAAAAGTTGGTAAACTATGCGAAGAATGTTGTAGCAATCAATGACATCTAAGAGAAATGCCAGCTCTAGCAGGTAAAACATTTGGCATGGGCCTCAGAATGGTAATGGAAATATTTTTCATGAGATTATTTTTTTATTAGATCATGAAATCTCATCTAAGATGTGATTGTTAAAGGTTGACTGTAATCTCCAATAAGAAATTAATAATGAAAGTTATTTTTTCTTGTCTTTAATCTATATTTGATCTGTATGTTTAAATCCAATTGTTACTATGATTTAATGAATGGTTTACCAATTTTATGATCTCTATATTCAAATTTTGTCATTGAATGGTTTGGTAGTTCTATCGACAAATGTTTAAATCCTATTATGTGGCATTGTACGTGACTGATACTAGGTCTATAATTTCCTATAATAATATAATGGTGAACATCAATAGTGATTTTATATTCTAAAAAATATGAATTAAAGATACACCATTGATATAGACATATCTTAAAAATATTGTTGGCATACTCTACAAATGATAGCTGGCCTAGTTTCAAAATGTGGTGGAGAGTAGCTCTACTACATTATTTTTTGGTATTGTCAACTTTATTTTAGTCTCCATGTTCTACACTAGAACCTTCTATATTAATCCAAGAAAATTTATGACTTATCACATGTTATTATCTTTCATTTATTTCTATAATTTATTATTAAAAAAAATAGTCTAACATAATAAATAAGAAGATTAATGGAAATAAGTGTTACCTAATTTCAACATTCATTATTGATCATCACAAGAATCTTTCATTTGTTGTTTCTAATTCTACACACTACTAAAATTCATGTAAGAAGAATTCTCAATACCATGGTTGTTTTCTTAGATAAATTTTTATATCAGTTATTTTTATGAAAATGTTCATGTCCACATATTTTAGACAATATGTGTTCACCTATCTAAATGAGCCCTATGTTTTATAAGTTATTGACAAACTGAATTAGAATTTAAAAAATGAATATGAGGTGGTTATGCTTGAGTTTTATCTATATAAACGTGACAAAAATATTTTGTATATCTAGGTTTTATTATTAAGATTAAAAAAAAATGTTGATAAAATTTATGTTGAAAAACATTTGTGCATGATTTTTTGTATCTTCCTAGTACAAATAGCTATAGGTAAATAAAATAGTGATTGGAAGTGTAACTATTAAAAGATGGGTTGACACTAAATTTATTTGTCTACATGAGTAAATAAAGAATATTTTACATGTGTATATTTTATTGATGACATTAATATAATTTTTTTCTTTTACAATAATATGTGTGGTGAAAAATCTCTATAGATTGGTGTTTCTATCTTTGTGTTAGAAAATGTGGGTCTGTAAAGATGAGAGCGATAAACATGCAAATGATTTATAGTTATGATTTGATTTTTTGATCATTGGTAATGTAATTTTTTTAATTTATTATTCAAGATGACAATGGAGATTGAAAAAGGAGTTTTTTTATAATGGGTTTTAAATTTCATGTATATTTTAGAGCTTGATAGAGATAGGATAGAGCTTGGTCATGTATTCATTGTCATCTCATTTTTTGTTATGATATTTTTAGAAAAAAAATTATTTGTATAGTTGTTTTTGTCTTTGTAATAGAAAGGCTAAACAATTTTAGGATATGATTTAACGTGTTGGTCATTTTTTTAATGCATTATTTTTAGTTTTGCATAATGATAATAGAGACGAAAAAGAAATTTTATATAGTGTTTTCCTACCATTATGGGTTTTAAAAATTGTGCACTTTTGATAGCTCAAGTACACAACAAAAAAATCATTTTTCATATTCAATGTGATATCTAATGGGTTTTATTAATAACTCTATGCATATGGACCAAGGAAAGGGCATGCAACCATTATAATGAGGGTTAATTTCAAATTAGTTTCTTTATCTAAATGTAGTGAGAGGGATTTGTATGTGTATATTTTATTGCTAAAATTGATACAAAAAATTTACAAAAGGTTTTGTGGTGGAAAACATATGTGGATAGTTATTTGCTTTGGTTTACAAAGGTGAGAGTCATAAACTTTGAATAATATTTGGTTAAGATTAGTTTTTTGGCCATTGGTGTAAAATATTTTTAATTCTTTAAGATGATAATGGAGATTGAAAATTATATTTTGTTACCATATTTAAAACATCCTATAATTTTGATTAACTCGACATGCATAAACTAAAGTTTGGGAGTATAGTCATTATAAGGTCATTTCTTTCATAAAGTTTATAGTTAAAAATATGTCTATATTTGTCTCTATAATCATGATGAAAAAGCGAAGATATTTTTTGGTTTTGATTTCATGCATTGGCCATTGTCAATGAATTTTTTTTAATTCTTTAAGAGAGCAATGTAAATTGAAAAAGAGTTTTAAATGTTTTTTGTGCCTTTTTGGGTTTAAAATATAATCATTTTCTATTTGTCAATGTGCATAGCCTAGACTTTGGGCATGTAGTCATTGTTAGGACATTTTTTTAATAACGTTTGCAATGAATAAATGTTTGTGTATTGTTAATTTTTATCATTGTGGCTAAAAGGTTTTCTTTATAATGTTGATATCCACAAACCATGAAATGATTTTTAATTCTTTTATGATGAGAGTGGAGATTGAAAATTTGTTTTAGATGTTTTTTCACTTGGTTACAGATGAAGTGGTAGATACATAAGGTTGATTGGCATGAATAAATTTAATTAATCATATATATATTTAAAATATAAAAACATTTAGTTTTCTTCTTCAGTGGGATAATAAACAATTTTTTGATGCAATGTATTTATGTATAGTTGTCTCTATCCTCATAGCAAAAAAGTGTCACTTTGTAATGGTGAGATTCATAAACTTTGAAATGATTTTTCATTATGATTTGGTTTGTTTGTTATTGGTAATGTATTTTTTTAGATATTTAAGATGACATTACAGATTGACAAGGGTATTTTTGATAAATCAATGTGCATAGACAAAATTATGGGTGTGTAAACATTATCAGGGTATTTTCTAATTAAGGTTTACAAAAGAGAATATATTTGTAGAATTATATCTATCATAATGGTGGAAAGAAAACGTTTTTAAATACTTATTAATATTTTGGATGTTTATGTCCATTCTTAAAATCAAATTAAGAGTTTTTTGTGTGTGTAAATATGCATACATGTGTGTGTGTGTGTGTGTGCGCGCGCGTGCGCGCGCGTGAGCGCACGCATACGCGTCCATGCGCGTGTGCATGTAGATGCACATGTGCATACATGTGTATGTTTGTGGTAGAAAATATATGTAGATAGTTGTCTTTGTCCTCTTGATGGAATGATTCAATTTGTAATTTTGAAAGTCATAAATATTCAAATGATTTTTTTTGGTTAGTGGTAAGGTTGTTGTGGAAAAGGTATTTTATTCATTTTCACATAGAGAAACTTTTCTTTTTATGATTGTGGAGTAAATTTTTTTTTTTTTTTTGATAGGTTATTATGCATAGAGGAGATATTTAGGCATGAAAGCATTATTAGGTGGATTAAGATTTAATTTATTTATCTTCTTAAATGTGTCAAAAATATATTGTCTATCTATTTTTTTAGTCAATACTAATGTAATTTGTTTTCAAAATTAGTTTTAAAATAAAATTCTATCATCACTGTTTCAAAAACAATATTTTTAATGATGAGAGACGTAAACCTCCAAACTATTTTTTGTTATGATTTGATTTTCTTGGCTACTAGTATTACATTATTTTGATTATTTACAAGGATATTGAAAATTAAAAGAGGGTTTGTGATAGTTGTTCACCTCTTTTTTGAGTAATATAGAGTTATTTAGCTTTTATCAAGGTTTATGTAAATATGAGTTGTGGGTTTAAAATGTAATATTTTTTTAACAACTTAGTATGCATATATGAGATATCTATCATGTAACCTTCACCAATTCAATGCTTTTTCATTTTTTCAAGTTTTATGCAAAAAATAAATATATATAGTTATATGTGTCAATTATAACAAAAGATTAATGGCATCCAATATAATATTAAAAATATTGTAAAATAAATATGCCACCATGGAAAAATATATGATAACATTTCTTCAATGTAATGATGTAGAAAAGTTTAATATCTTTGACAGAGAACTAGGTTTCTACTTGTGCTTGAAATAATACATATTCATGGTATAATATATGGAGTAGGTTCAAAATAAAATGAGTCCATATTTAATGCAGTTTTTGAAGTCATTGTGTGCATCTTAAATTTTTTGAAACACATTGGTAAATGCAAATCAGGCACATTTGTCCTTTCACAAACACATTGTTAAGTGGAGAGAAAACCATTTTGAGTAGCATGGCCATCAAAAGGTTTGGGAATATTTTTGAACAATTGAAAATGTTTTGTATGGTTACTTAGTTTACTCTACCATGATTTAAGTGATGTAATAAAGGAATATTTAGACCTCCAATTGAAAGGAAAACACTTTATTTAATTTCAAAAAAGACTTTGAATTGTATGTGTGTGAGAGAGAAAGGAGAAATCCATGTATTTGGGTTTTTTCATCATTTATGTCTTCTTGCTTGTGTTTCTAGCCTTTTTTCTCATATTATGAGGCCCATGGGATTTTTGATGGCTATAACACATTAACTACACTTGATGTTCCACCCTTTGGGTGGGAAAGACCTATATTTATGGTTTCTTCCCACTCTACTGCATATGTTGATGTAGAAGATGTAGTTAATCACACCCAAACAGGATCAAAAGTTTTATCAAAAAGTTTATGATGAGGTAAACCCTCTACATCCCCCTCCCTACTAGAGGTAAGTATTAGTTTTGTTGCTATTGAATAATGTTGTAAGTGGTATGAAAATTTCTCTATTATTGTTTATTTTTCTAGCCACATCCCCTCAGAGGATTACCTCCATAATTGGATCCACAACTAATGACAGTCACTATGTGTCCATTTATTTGAAATACAAAACCTTACCAAATGTTTATTATTATTTAACTTTAAGGATCCCTCTAAGATAGTTGATTCTTCTAAATTCCATTGTTTGGTTCATTCACAACCAGTTAATGATTTTATCTCCCTAGACCTAGGATTATAAATTTTCTATCAATGCCTCCCTTTGTCTTCCTATTTGGGTTGAGATTCCCAGTATCTCAGTCTACTGCTTGGATTTTATCACCAAAATCATCATTCTTATAAGACACATTGTTACAATTGAACTAGATAAGTGGTTCTATTGATGCCCTAAGAAGCAATTTTGTGTGGAGGTTGACCTCTTCATGAAGCTAAAGGAGTTCATAAAAATCCATGTTAGGGAAACCCAATGGTCACAAAAGGTTGCGTATTTCAAACTTTCAAACACTTAGTTTTTTTCTTAGGATTTAGACTAATGCACCAAGTATATTCCTCATATGGGTTATCCCAAGCCTCCTCAACCACCTCCTCAGACTGAGAAGCCAAAATCGATTGACCAAGATGATGGTTAGACCATAGTACCCACTAAATAGTAATTGGGACCTAAGTGATAAATCACATCCTAGTCACCACCTTGGTAAAATTATCTTCCAATTCTCATCACACTCTGAGGGGACATTTCTATCATCCCCCACAAACTTGGTTCCTCTCAACTTGAAAAGCATTTCTCTAGCCTCCCAAAATTTTAAACTGCCTATGGATGAGGTTCACTCAACCAGTGGATCATTATCAAAGTGGTCTCATAGCCTTCTATGAAGGATAAATGACTCTCCTTAGGAGTAGCATGATTCCAAACACCATTTCATCATAGGTGGTAGAATTTCTTGTCCTCACCAACACAATAGATTTGTAGCATCATTATATTTTGAGGATAGGTAAGGGGAGATTCAATGAAAGATCATTTCCTTTAAATTATTTATCATTGAATGTTAGGGTTCTCATAGATTCCACCCATAAATAATATGTGCAATTTGCATGTATGTAGATTTTTTTCCAAATATTCTCTATTTATGAAAAGTTAATATTTATTATTTTTTTATGATCATTTCCCTATGTAGCATCTGGTCAGATGCCATCAAGATCATAAAATTACATGAGGTAAGATTTGGTGGTGACTATATTTTACTTACTCATAAGATAACTTATGGAATCATTACCATGGGTGAGGACATATTACATCAGGAAGTTTGAATTATTCTTAACATTAATGACCATCCATTTGGCACTCTAAACACCTATTCTCTAAATGATGGCTCTAAATTCTTCTTAATTTCATGAGATTTTGTAGATGGGTTAACTCCTACCATGTGGCTTGTGTGGGGTATATTTTATATGATTGAGCATCCCCAAGACAAAATTGGGGATCTCTCCATGCATTGATGTATTGGTGAACATGAGGCTTGGTAGTTTTTCAAAAATAGATGTGGGTTAGAAAACCTTATCCTTTAATGTTAGACATTTAATCCTAAATATTGGTTTACATTGTCCAACTACCAATCTATGGATTTCCACATGATCAAATGGATCTACTAATTTATGATTTTAGTGAATAAATGTTTTTCCTTCTCCAACATTGAATGCCAACTTGTTAACATCCAATCAGAAATTATTTTTTTAGACCAATAACACATATCTTATAAAGTGTAATGGACATTTAGGTAGTATAATGTGCCATGTAATTAGATTATTCTTAATACCTATATGCTAACTCATGAAGGTACCCTATGACTCATTTAGAAAATGTATAATTTAGACCCACGGCCCTCACACACCACCATCTAGATTGAGCGATCAAATGAATCCATTTTTTACACTACCTCTTTCCTCTACCACCATGGAAAACATGTCAACCAGATCTACCAATGTTTAAAGGATTCCATGCTTAAGAAATTAATACAAGTTTATCCCTCAATTAAAACTAATCCTTTTACAATTTAATTACACAGGCTGACCACCTATCTCAAACACCACCTTAATTTTTCAAAGAATTAAAATTCAAACAAGTTCATGATAGAATTAGAGTCATTCAATTATCTCAGTCCTAACTCACCTCCCAATATGATATGTCATCAATCTTCCTTGAGCATTAAAAGCAATTTTTCCATGGTGAGCCTTTCATGACTGAGCTATCCCAAGTTATTCAAAATTTCTTAGATGTGGTGCATCACAAGATCAAGATAGCTAATTACAGGCTCTATGATGCCCCACATACCTTGTATGAGCTTTTGGAATCATTGAAATGTATGAATAATGACAAAACCCCTAGCCTTGATGGATTCCCTTGTAAATTTTACAAAGCCACTTGAAAATTCATCATCCTTTACTTACTTCAATTCTACAAAGAATCCCTATAGAATTAATCTCTTGGACCCATCATCAATCAAGATAATGTCAAATTTATTCCCAAAACTAGAGATCATGAGATTCTCACTAGCTAGAGGCCAATAACACTACTTAGTGTCTCTTAAAATATTCTCACCAAATCCCTCACCAACCACATTTGGCTAATCCTTATTACCATTTTTAGACTAGAACAAATAGGTTTTATTAAAGGAAGATATATTTTGAATAATCTTATTGTGGTATAGGAAGGCATGACTTGGATGCATTCTTCTCTTTAGAGAAATATTTTCCTTAAGCTAGAATTTGAAAAGGGTTATAACAAGATTGAGTACCATTTTATTCTTCCCATCATCTAGAATATTGACTTTCCCCAATATTTCATCTATGCAGTATATACCTTCATTATTCCTATGCATGGCTCATTATTAATGGCAATCAAACCCTGAAGATTGATCTTCAATGTTCTACTTGCCAAAGTTGTACCCTTTCTCTAATGCTCTATATTTTTGTTACAGCTTGCTTAGGTTCCTCTAATATGATTTAAGTGATGAGGTAGAGAAAGAGATTAACCTCCAACTAAAAAGAAAACACTTTTTTTGAATATAAAAATTTCTTTAAAATGTATGTGTGAGATGGAGAAAGGAGAAATCACTCTACTAGGGGTTTTTCATGGTTTGTGTCTTCCTCCATGTGTCTCTTACCTTTTTCATCATACATATAGGCCCTCATGATTTTTTGTCTATAACACATTAATTACAATCAATGATCCACCCATTGGGAATGAAGACATTATATTTATGGCTTCTTCATGCTCTAATGCATGTGTTGATGAAGGAGAATAATCTAATGGTGCCCAAACTAGCTCAAAAATTTCTTCAAAAAGTTTAAAATGAGGTAACCCCTATGTTTCTCACTCCCTACCATAACTAAGTATTACTGTTTCTATTATAAAATAATTTTGTAATTGGTATGAAAATTTCTCTATTGTTGTTTATTTTATTGCTCACACCCCCTTACAAGATTACCTCCAAAACTAGATCTATAACTAGTAACAACCACTAGGTGTCCATATCTCTTAAATCTTAAACCTTTACCAAAGGTTTCCTCTTGTTTACCTTTAAATATCCTCTAAGACATAGTTTATTTTTATGAAGTCTAATGTTTGGTTCCTTCACAACCAACTAATGATTTTGTCTCCCTGATCCCATGACTTTAAGGTTATTAAAAATGCTTCCCTTTGTGTTTGTGTCTCATTTCGATCTTCCTGGTCTGCCAGTCAACATTTGGGTTTTTATCCCTCAAATAATTTCTCCCATAGTATATATGGTTATAATTAAACTAGATAGGTGGTTCTTTCCCTTCCCTAACAATCCATTCTATGTGGAGGTTCACCTCTCCAAGGATATGAAGGAGTTCACTAAAATCTATGTTGGGGAAACTTAGTGGTCATAAAAGGTTATATATTTAAACATGACAGACTGAAGTGATGGATGGACCACAGTAATCCCTAGATAGTTATTGGATCCTAAGACATAAAACACATCCCATTCACCACATTATGATTATTATATAATAGTTCTCACACACTCTGAAGGGACATATCTATCATCCCCCACCAACCTTGTTCCTCTGAACATGAAAAGCATTTATCTAGCCACCTAAAATTTTAAGATTCCTATAGACAAGTTTCACTCAACTAGTGCATAATTATCCTAGTGGTATCATAGACCTTATCATGGTAGAATTGACTCTCCTTAGAAGTATCATGATACCAAAAAATATTTCATTGCAGGAGGAAGAATTTGTCACCCTAACCAACATAGTTGATTTATAGCATTGGCATATTTTGAGGATGGACAAGGGAAGCTTCAAATGGATGATCCCTTCTTATGAATTTCTTATCATGAAATATTAGGGATCTCACAGAGTCTACCTGTAATTAATCTATGCAATTTTTGTGTCAGTAGATTAGTTTTCAAGACATTATGTATTTGTAGGAGGTTAAGATTTATGGTTTTCTTTTCTAAACATCCCTATGCAGCATCTTGTTGAATACCACCTAGGTCACCACCTTGCATGAAGAAAGACATGGCATCACCTATATTTTAATTAATCTTGAGGTGTCCTTTGAAATCATATTCATGGGGGAGGAAACATCACATCAAAAAGTTTGGATTATTCTTCACATTCATGGCCATCCATTTAGAATTCTTAATATCTATGTTCCCAATGATGGCCTTTTCCTCTCCTTAATATGACAATCTTTGGTAGACAGATTACCTCCTTCTATGAATCTCATCTGCAGTGATTTTAATATGATTAAATACCCCTAATAAAAATTTAGGGACCTCCCCATGCATTGGTGTGTTGATAAATTCAAGGCTTGGTACTTTTTCAAAAATAAATGGAGGGTGGAAGACATTCTTCTCTAATGGGGGACATTTATTCCTATGTCTTGGTTTACATGGTCCAATTACCAATATGTGGTTCACTTCTTACAAAACTGTCTTGACTTCTTTATGATGTTAGTACAATTTTTTTTCCTTCCCTAGCATTTATGGCCATCTTGTCAATGTCCACTTGGATATTATTTGGTTAAATCAATCACCCATATCCTACAAAGTGGAATGGAATTTTGGGTAGTGAAATGTGCCATGTAATTAGCTTATTCTTAATAGCTCTATCCTAAATCATGTTAGTATCATTTGACTCATCCAACGGATCTAGAACCAGACCCCATGGCCCCCATATTCTACCAACTATACTGAGTAGTGGAATGAATCCTTAATTTACACCACCTCTCTCCTATACCACCATGACAAATATGTCACTTAGATATGCAAGTGTTTATAATAATCCATACTCAAGAAATTTAGATAGGTTTATACCTCTTTGAAATTGATCATTTTAAATTTCAATTATAGAGGTTGACTATGTCTCTCAATCACCACCTCAAGGTGGTAGATAGTAATGTAATCATAGGTGCCCAAATCCATGCTTGGATACATTAGCTCAAAACTGGTGACAAAGGCTCCAAGGACTTTCTAAAAGTAGTAAAAGTTAAACAAGATTTGTAGGAAAATTAAATCCATTCAAGTGGATCCATCTTGGATCACCTCCTAATATGATATCTCAGTATTTATTGAGTATTACAAGCAAGTACTCAATGCTTAACCTTTCATTATTAATAATTCCTAAGCTCTTTATAATTGCCTTGATGTAGTGCATTATAAAATAAATGTAGTTGATCAGTGGCTTTGTGATGCCCTACTAAAATTTTTGATTAGAGGAAGATAAACTCTAGATAATTTTATTTTGGTCTTGAAAGGCATGGTTTGGGCCCATTCCTCTCTTTTCAGAGAACTATTTTCCTAAAGTTGGACATGGAAAAGGGTTATGATAAGATTGAGGGAAATTTTATTGTTGCCATGCTCAAGGCTCTAGACTTTGACCCCTATTTAATCTATGCAATGAAAACCTTGATTCATGATGCATCTGCCTACCTCACTATTAATTAGAATCAAACCCTAGGGATCAAGATTCACCATGGTTTTCTCATTACTCTAGGACTCTATGTTTTAGTTTCTAAAGCACTATGTTACCTTTTAGATCCTAAGGCTTCAGATGGGCTTGTTCAAGACACTATGTTACCTGATCACACCTCTCATATTATCAATGTCCACTTTGTAGATTATACCTTTATACACTTAAATATCAAAATTCCACTTTTAATTAATCTATGCAATGTCTAGATACCTTTTGTCTGGCTTCTGTCACCAACCTTCAAAGAATGAAAACCCTATATTTATGATAAAAGATGATGCCTATACCTGAGTGGCTTAGGAGTTTTAATTGGTAGTAGATTTCTTGGGGTGAAAAACTAAAGTTCTTGGGCATCCTCTTTACATTTGATAGTTAATCATCTAAACTTTGTCATTATGTCCTTAAGAGGATTCAAAGGAAGATTGAGTATTTGATCACTAAGCCCGTTTTTCTATTTGGAAACTCCTAGATTTTTATGGAGATTTTTTCAGCCACTCATGTTTACTATACCTCTTATTCTAGCCCCTCTAAATCCTCTTATGATGATCTATCCAAAATTTTCTTAGATTTCATCTAGGAAAATTTTAACAAAGCTTGGGGTTTCTATCGGGTGGCTTGGGATATATTCTTTATTCCTCATATTAAAGGTGACATGGGCATCATCGACACCTACCATAAAAGTATGTCCTTATGCACTAGATGGGTTATTTAGGATATTGAGGGAAATGATTCTTTTAGAATACTCCTTGACCATTTTATATATTCAGTATATCCCTATGGAAAAACTAGTTTACATAATATTTTCTTTCAATCCCTCATTATCAATAATGTTCCTGTTAATACTAAATTTTCCTCTATTGTCAGAAAAATATGGAAGGATTTTGAATCAATAAAAACCCAATTGAAATAGATAAGGGATCTATTTCACAAAGAGCTATATTTTAATGATCATAACCTATGGTAGTCTCTTATTATGACTAATCCTTCTATCCTTCTAGCTGAATTACCTAGTGTTAAAGCTCTAAAATTATTCCCCAAATGGATTCACAATATCCAAGACATGGTTAAAATCTAGAGACTATATTACATGTCTTAATTTAAACAACATGTTTTAATTGAATAATGTATACTTACCTTCCATTATTTACATTCATGCATTACTGCTTCAAGTTATGCTTCATAATCTTGGCCTTTTGCATCCTAAGGCCTGGTGGATAGACTGGCGGTGGATCTGCGATACACATCTTAAAGGCTACTTTATCAATATTCTTTATCAAGTGATGAGTCCATTATCCCTAGCTATCAACAATACTAATAAATGATGGGGCCTTCAATCCTCTCTTAGGATATGGCTCACCCATTTGAATCATGTGGCACCTTGTCTTAGAGCTAATGTTGGCTCATTTTTTATGGTGATTAATTTATCAAGGGATCACCCTTAGTGAGAGGATGAAATACATCCACATTCCAAATCCCTTTTATTCGGCTTTCAAGCAGACATAATCTTTCAATCATCTAATCTAGTTTTGTCCTAAATCTCAATCATCCTAGTGATGGATTCATTCTTTATTCCAAACCTATCATACTGAGCCTTTACTTTGGTGTTAGGTGCTTTATGGGATTTTTGTAAGTAACCATCTTTAATTGATTTTATTGATCAATTTTTTCATGAAATCATCTAGTTTCATCTTTGGAAAGATATAAAAAGTCTATTTTTAATCATGAGGACTATGAAATTTCATTTTCTAGTAATTAAAATGTTTCTATTATTTCATCAGTTTACTTGCATTTCTACTTATGATTTATAGTTTTGATTTGATTTTTTGATCATTGGTAATTTATTTTTTCTAATTTATTATTCAAGATGATAATGGAGATTAAAAAAAGAGTTTTTATTAATAGGTTTTAAATTTCATGTATATTTGATAGCTTGATAGACATATGCTAGAGTTCGTCCATGTATTCATTTTCAGCTCATTTTTTATTACAAGATTTTTGTGTAAAAATATATTTATATATATTTTTTAATTTTTGTATTAGAAAGGCTTTAAACTATTGTGGGATATGATTTAGTGTGTTGGTCATTTCTTTAATTCATTATTTTTAGTTTTGAATAATGATAATGGAGATTGAAAATAAATTTTAGATAGTGTTTTTATACCATTATAGATTTGAAACATTGGGTAGTTTTGATAGCTAAAATACACAACAAAAATTCATTTTTGTTATTCAATATGATATCTAATGGTTGTTTTTTTTAAAACTCTATGCGCATGGACCGAGGAATGAGCATACAATTGTTATAATGATGGTTAATTCCAAATTAGTTTCTTTTGGTGGATGTAGTGAGAAATATTTGTATGCGTATATTTTATTACTAACATTGATACAAAAAAATTACAAAAGGATTTGTAGTTAAAATTGTATGTGGATAGTTCTTTGCATTGTTTACAAAGGTGAGAGTCATAAACATTGAATGATATCTAGTTATGATTTAATTTATTGGCCATTGGTAAATAATTTTTTTAACTCTTTAAGATGACAACGAAGATTGAAAAGTAGATTTTGTTAGCATATTTCAAACATCGTGTGATTTTGATATCTTGACATGAAAAAAGTAAAGTTTGGTAATATAGTAATTCTAAGGTCATTTTTTGTTTAAAGGTTTATGGTGAAAAATATGTGTATATTTTTCTTTGTCATTGTGACGGGAAGGATAAAATAGTTTATGTTTTTTGATTGATGCATTGGCCATTGTCAATGCAATTGTTTTTATTATTTACAATAGCAATGTGAATTAAAAAAGGGTTTTAAATATTTTTTTTATGTTTTTTTAGGTTTGAAACACCATCTAGTTTTACTGGTCAATGTCCATAGACTAGACTTTGGGCATGTAGTCATTGCTCGGCCATATTATTATAAAGTTCATGATGAAAAATGTCTGTGTATAGTTACTTTTATTGGTGTGGCTCAATGGCTTTGTTTATAAGGTTGAGATCGACAAACCATGAAATGAATTTTAATTCTTATACGATGAGTGTGGAGATTGAAATTTTATTTTAGACATTTTTTCACTTGGCTATGGATCAAGTCAAAGATACATAAGGTTAATTGGTGAATAAATTTAATTAATGATATTTTTTTAACATATAAAAACATTTAATTTGCTTCTTCATTGCGAAAATAGATGCTTTTTTGGTGGAAAGTATCTATGTATAGTTTTCTTTATTCTCATAGAAAAAAGCTTCAATTTGCAATGGTGAGATTAAAAATATTTGAAATGAGTTTTTGTTATTATTAGGTTTATTTGTTATCGGTAATGTACTTTTTTAGATACTTGAGACTGCATTATAGATTCACAAGGGTATTTTTGATAAGTTAATGTGCATAGATGCAATTATGTGCATGTAAACATTATTAGTGCATTTTTTATTAATTTTGACAATAGAAAATAAATTTGTGTAATTATCTCTATCATCAAGGTGGAAAGGCATGAAAAACTATCTAAAAACCTTTTCTAAATATTTAATAATATTTATTATGTTTATATCTCTTCTTAAAAATTATGTAAGAGTTGTGTGTGTGTGTGTGTGTGTGTGTGGGTGGGTGCGTGGGTGTGGGTGCACGCACGTGCGGGTAGAAAATATATGTAGATAATTGTCTTTGTCCTTTTGATGGAATGATTTATTTTGTAACGTTGAAAGTAAAAAATCTTCAAAAAAATTATTTTCTTGGTGGTCGTAAGTTTGCTATGGAAAATATACGTTTTTCATTTTCACATAGTGAGAAAATTATTTTTATTATTGTGGAATAACAAATTTGTTTCTTTTTAATAGGTTGTTCTGCATTGAGGAGATATTTATTTATGAAAGCATTAATAGGTGGGTTAAGATTGAATTTATTTATCTACTAAAATGTGTAAAAAATTTATTTTCTATATATTTTTAAGCTAGTGCTTACATAAATTTTTTTCATAATTAGTTTTACAATAAAATTCTATCTTCATGTTTCAAATTTTTTATTTGTAATGGTGAGAGATGTAAACCTCCAAATTAATTTTTGTTATTATTTGAGTTGTTGGCCATTGGTATTACACTATTTTGATTCTTTAAAATTATATTGAAAATTAAAATAGGGTTTGAGGTAGTTTTTCACATCTTTTTTTAGTAATGTAGAGTTATGTAACTTTTATCAAGATTTTAGTAAATATGGGTTGTGGGTTTAAAATGTCATTTTTTAATAACTCAACATGCATTTATGAGAGATTTATCATGTAACCATCACCAAGTTAATGTTTTTTCATTTTTAAGTGTTTCATGCAGAAAATAAATATATATAGTTAAATGTGTCAATTGTAATAAAATATTAATGGCATCCAATACAATAGAAAAAAAATGTAAATAAATATGCCATCATGGAAAAAGATACAATACCAGTGCTTCAATATAATGATGTAAAAACCTTTAATATCTTTGAAACAAAACCAATTTTGTGTTTGTGCTTTAATGAATACATATGCACAATATAACATTTCGAGTAGGTTCAGGATAAAATGAGTCCATATTTAATGTAGGATTTGAATTCATTGTGTGCATCATGAAAAGTTAAAATCACATTTGTAAATGCATATCAGTCACTTGTGTTTTTTCAAAAACACATTGTTAAATGCAGAGAAATCCATTTGGAGTAGCATGCCCATTAACAGGTTTGGGAATTTTATTTGATTATTAAACATGTCATGTATGGTTGCTTAGGTTACCATAACATGATTCAAGTGATGTGATTAAGGAATTTATATACCTCCAATAGAAAATAAAAAACTTTCTTTGATTTCAAAAATGTCTTTGAAATTTATGTGTGATAGGGAGAATGGAGAAATCCATGTACTAGGGTTTTTTCATGATTTATGTCTTTATACTTGTGTCTCTTGCCTTTTTCATCATATTGCTAGGCCCGTGGAATATTTTAGGTATGAAATGCAATAAATGAACTCGATGAACCACCATTAGGGTAGGGGGGGCCTATATTTATGGTTTCTATACACTCTACTACATATGTTGATGTATCAGATAGAGCTAATGGCACCGAAACAAGATGAAAAGTTTGTTACAAAAGTTTATTAGTATATTTTACCATTATGATTGACTCAATTATTTGTCAAAATTAGATTCATAATCTCCTAATATCCAATTTCAATAAAATATATTGGTGAACATGTTTATTGTTGAATACTATGAAACCATAACCATTAATGTTGATAGGGTTTCTTTCCTTTCTTTTTTTTTAAATTTACAATTGTTGTATTGGGGTTTTAAAATTTCATAAATTCTTTGTTAAAAAAAAACTTTCAAGTTTCCATTTTATATTTTATGCCATCTAATAGAGTTGTTTTTGTCTCACTTAGAAGAAGTGGACTTAATAGTACTCATGTTGAGCATACTCAGATTTATTTTCATAAGGTAGGAGAAATGGATAAGAACAAAGGTATATTAGGATCTCCTTATCATAATAAACAAGATGAATATAGAGAAGTGCACGACAATACTTTAGAACATGAACAATATAATTAGGACAACATTGAATCTCAAGATGAGTATAAAGATATAGTTCCACCTATAAATGATGAACAACTAGAGCATAATGAAGTGCAAGATATTAATAATTTTTAACAAAAAAAACATGAACCTCAGTATTTTCATAAGATTATGCAAATCAAAATTTCAAGCATTGCTCAATCATGTGAGACATCTACGACTATGGGTTCGTTACCTTTCTCTATGTCACTAACTTCAACTTTTATATCAACATATACTATGAGTGAAACCCAAGGGTTTCAATAGATCAATATGTCAATTCCTACTTAGTCATATATGATACCACCTTTGATTAGCAAAAATTATATTTCTAATGTAAAATAACTTATGCAAGGGGTAATAGCTCTATAGAATAAGGTGTAATTTTTGGAACAAGGTGCTTCAAAATGTATTTAAGCACTTGACCCAAATAATTTATTGTATACTCCATTGGCTTGAAATATTTTAATCTATCATTTACCACTTTTTTGTGTCACCTAAGTTTACATTTTATAATGGAAAAGGTGACATCAAGTAACACTAGAGAGCATTTCACATAAAGTATTTAGAATATGCATCTAATGATAGGTTGTTAACTAAGTTATTCCAAAGAGCATAAAAGAGTATGCTCTTTAAAATGGTTTTACGATGTACCATTTTAATCAGTTGATATATTTAATCCTTTGGCATATTTTTTATTTGCACATTTCTCAATTAACACAAGTGAAAATATTTCATATGATTATATTGCTCAGCCCTAAAAAGAATCCAACGAGCCTATTGCTGATTATGTATTACAGTATGAGACCATGTTCACTAAAATGACAAATCCTATTGTAAATATGGAGTTGTAAGACATTCAAATAGATTTTGCTTCCACCTCCACAAGATTCTTGAAGAATCAACTGTCGTACCACCAATTGTAGGAGTGGGGGACACTTTGAATCCAACTGAAATGCCCACAAAAAGTTTAGGTAGTGCCCCAACATTTTCGACCTCAGAGAGAATGCAAGTGAATTCCCCTCATCTTCATCTTCACTGCACATAAATATTAAACTCTATATGTGAAATGAGAACAGCAGGGACGCTTCTTAAAAGAAATGGAGTCGTCGATTATGAATTGCATGTTCGTATTTTCTGTGGTCTTCATTACAAGTGAATAAAGTTCGAACCTAGAACAAAATAATGGCGAACATCAACCTATTAATTCAAAAAAAAAAACCAGGACTTGTCACAAGTTGTTGGCTTTCATTTGTTTTTTAAAGTTTTTAATTTTTTAAGACTTAATCGTCCTAGCCTAAGACAGAAGAATATTTTTGGAAATACTGACACTTCTTGTAAGAAATGGAATCTTCAATAATTAATTGCTGCTTCATATTTTCTGTGGTGTTCATTGCCGTTGCATATCGTTCGAACCTGGGACAATATAATGGTGAACATCAACGGTGATTGCATACTCCAACAAATACGATTAAAGATACACCGTTGATGTGGACATATCGTAAAAATATTCCTGACACGCTCTGCAAATGATAGCTGGCCTAGTCTCTGAATGTGGTGGAGAGTAGCTCTACGACATTATTTTTTTGTAGTGTCAGTTTTATTTCAGTCTCCACGTTCTACACTGGAACCTTCCATATTAGTCCAAGAAAATTCAGGACATGTCACCTGTTATTGTTGTTCTTTCTATAGTTTACTCTTTAAAAATAAAATAAAAAAATCAGTCTAACGTAACAGAGGAGAAGATTAATGGAAATAGTGGCAACCTAATCACGCATTCATTATTGATCATCGCAAGCGTCTTTAATTTGTTTTTCTATTTCTACACTGAAGATTCTAAACCAATGCCATATGCCTGACCTCATGGGCTATGAAGAAAATTAACAGCAGAAATAATAACACTATTAACCCAGAAGAAAATAGAGCACACCATTCAACAGCAGAAAGAAAGCTAAAGAATCAACTTAGAAAAAAAAAACAGAGCATAACACCAAAAATAACAGAGCACAGCAAATAATACACAGATCGGTATTTTGTGCAGGCTGAAAATAACTGTCTTTATTGATGTATATATAAAAAGAGCTCAACAAATACATAGTTCGTAGAAACTAAAAATAGACTGAAAAAACCAAATATCCATCGATGGATTTGACATGCATTGTTCTCTTGCTGGAAGATAGACAACTCAACGGTGAAAACTAACTGTTACTAAAGCTGAAACTATCTGAACTAACTAACTAAATGTGTCCTAACTCTAATTGAGAGAATGCGCATGTGACAAAAAACCAGCATGCAGTTTTTATTCAGGAAAATAACAAACTAAAACTAAAAAAATCTGCATGATTCTCAATGGCGGTAGAAATTAAAGTTAACTAAGTCTTCACCATCAGTTATCAACATGCTCCCTCTTGATGCTGAGAGGGCTCACAATCTGATCTCTAAATATCAAAAACTGATCTTTGCAACTACCTTAGTGAAGATATCTACAAACTGTTCTTTAGTGTTGATGTATTTCAATTCTACTGCCTTCTTCTGCACTAAATCTTGGATAAAATGATGCTTTAAATCAAAATGTTTTGTCCTGTTGTGATAGACTGGGTTCTTGGCCAATTTGATGGCTCTAATGTTATCACAAAAAATCACTATGGGCTGGATTTGTATCTCTCCAATTTATTGAAGAAGTTTACTAAGCCATAATACGTGTATACCTACTGAAGTGACTACAACATACTCTGCTTCTGTAGAAGAAAGAGAAATTATACTTTGCTTCTTTGAGCTCCAAGTATTCAAACCAGAACCCAAAAAAAAAAAAATACTAGATGTAGAGTTTCAGCCATCCAAACTACCTCCCTAATCAGAATCACTAAAACCAACAAGATTGAACCTTTTACAAGTGTAGTAATGAATACCAAACTCTAGAGTACCTCCCACATACCTCAAAATTCTCTTGGTTTCCTTCATATGTATTTTAGATGGCTCTATCATGTACCTTGAAAAAAGTGAAATTGAAAAAGCACTATTAGGTCTCATGTGAGTTAAAAACATCAAACATCCAGTAATTCTCCTATAAGCTATCTCATCAACTATTTCATCACCATCATCTCTACATAGCACAACTCCATGAGCAACAAGAATTGAGACTAATTTACAATCAGTCATATCAAACTAATTCAACATATCTTTGGCATACATTGTTTGACAAATGAAAATTCCATTCTTACTTTGATAAACCTCCATTCCTAGAAAGTATTTCATGAGACCTAAATCTTTCGTCTCAAATTCATTCATCATAGCAACTTTAAATTCATACTTCATCTTAAAACTTCTACCCATATACAACAAGTCATCAACATACAAACTCACAATAAGAATATCATTACCTTATTGTTTGTAGTAATGCGTAGGTTCACTCTTTCATCTTTGAAAGTCATTCTCCTGAAAATATCCATCAATCCTAGCATACCATGTTTGTGGTGCCTATTTGAGACCATACAAATCCCTCTTCAACTTGTAGACATGATCTTCTTTTCCATTGACTTCAAAACCTTGTGGCTATTCCACATATACTTTCTCTTCTATGTACCCATTCAATAAGGCACTTTTCACATCCATATGATTTATAATCCATTTATTTTGATCTCCAACTAAAATCATCATCCTGATAGTCTCTTGTCACTCTACTGGTGTAAATGTCTCTTCATAATCAATCCCAAATCTCTATGTGATGCCTTTGGCAACAAGTCTTGATTTGTGTCTTTCAACACTCCCATAACTATTGTACTTAGTCTTGTAGACCCATTTCATACCAATATTTTTCTTGTCATATAGAAGCTTTGTAAGCTCCGAAGTATCATTTTTGTTAATAGAATCTATCTCTTTTTGTATTTCTTCCATCCAAACCTCAGTAGTACTTGCATCTTCAAAACATGATTGTTCAAAATCAACCTTGGAAAGAAAAACAAAATTTATTGTCTCATCTCTTGGATTTTCTTCATGTGATTGATTTGCACTCCTTTGATAAATATGACTTAAGCTTCTGACCTTCCTTGTAGAATTTGGACTTGAAGCTAGGCTTGCACTTGGAATTGAACAACTCGATGAGGGGCTACTTTGTGGATTTTGAGCACTTGGAATAGAAATATTAGTGGGTTGTCAACGATCAATATCATCAATAATAACACCATTTAAAACAAATTTTGTCTTCTCCATATGGCCTTTTTGATGACCATAAACTCCCCCTTCATCAAAAATAATAACTCTTGACACAATAAGCCTATTAGAGAGAGAATTATATAACCTATAATCCTTACTTTCCTTACTATATCCAACAAAAATACATGAGTCAATTTTGGGATCTAATTTTTGTCTCTTTTGATCATGAACATGAGCATAGACTAAACACCCAAAAACATTGAAATAATTAACATTTGGGTTTTTCTCATACCAAGCTCCATATGGAGTCATCCTATCAATTGCACTAGTGGGACTTCGATTGAGAATATATACTGATGTATCAATTTCATCTCTCTAAAAATAATTGCTTAATCCCTTTGTTTGTAGCATGCTCCATGCCATCTCCACCACTGTACGATTCTTCCTTTTAGCTACACCATTTTTTTGAGGTGTGTAGGTAGTGGTGAGTTTTCTTCTGATGCCATGCATATCAAAAGAACCTTGAAATTATTTTGATCAAAATTCTCCTTCCTGATCAATCCTTAATCATTTGATTCTACACCTTCATTTTCCACAAGTGCTTTAAACCTCTTGAGTGTCTCAAGAGCTTCACCTTTGGTCTTCAAAAAATAAACCCAACATTGTCATGAGAAATCATAAATAATATTAATGAAATATTATGACTTACCCAAACACTTTATCTGCATAGGACCACAAATGTCTAAATCAACTAACTAAAGTGGTTAACGGGCCCTCCATGCATTACCTTCTGGAAAATTCTCTTTTGCATTTTTTCTCTTAGCACATCCTTCACAAAATTCTTTCTTTTCTTTAACCTTAGGCAAACTAGAAACTAATGCAATGATGTTAGAATCTTCAAACTATGAAAATTTAAATGCCCATACCTGAGATGCCACAACCAACTTGTATATTTGTATGCCCTATCTAGAAGGCTGCTATTATGTTCACCAAACTTCAATGGGAATAACCTATTCCTTGTCATAGGCACAACTGTAACCACCCTATTTCTTTTATTCTAATCATAAATTATGCATTGATGATTTTCAAACACCACCTTATAATATTTCTCACACAATTTCCCAACACTCAATAGATTATTCTTTAATTATGGAGTGTAATAAATGTCATTAATAGTTTTCATACCTTCTTTAGTTTGGACTTCCGTAGCTCCTTTGGTAGCAACCTCCAATGTTTTATCATCACCAAAATTAATCTTCAATTTTAAACTTTCATCCATTATAGAAAAAAATCCTTTTATTCCCTAACATGTGGTTATAGCATCCCAAATCTAAATACCAAACATATTTATAAACATTTTCATCTTTTCCATAAGATAAAAATAAATTATTTGGAGGAGCCTCATCATCCTCTTGATCATAATGAATGCTTTTATAATTATTACCTTCTTTTAATATGCATTGTTTTTCAAAGTGGCCATACTTTTTATAATGATAACACTAGACATTTCTTTTATCAAATCAGTCTCTACCTCTTCCTGTAAATCCACCTCTTCCTCGTGAACCACCTCTACCTCTATTTCATCTTGAGTAACTCTGATTTTGACCTCTACCTTGGATTTGATTGCTTTTGGTGCTACGATTGACATCTTCATTCTTTATGATTTCAAATTTGGAGGAAAATGATTTCTCATCACTATCTCCAAATGAATCTCTCAATATTTATTTATGAGACACCAACTAGATGATCAAATTGAATGGTATAAAACTTATTGCTTTCTTATATGATTATGGAAACATGGTTCCACCTTGGTGTGAGAGTCCTCAACACCTTTTTTATCACAACCTCATTGTTTACAATTTCACTAAGTGTAGCCATCTTATTGACCACATCTTTTACTCTGACACAATAGGTACTCACACTTTCTGCTTCTTGCATCTTCAAATTCTCAAATTCTCTCTTCAATTTCTGTAACGTGACAAATTTGAATTGATTACTACCTTGGTAAGATTTTTTTAGAGTCTTCCAGGCATCCATAGCTATCTTTTCTCCTATAATTCTCATAAATAGGTTCTTATCTAGAGATATTTGAATATGAAACTATGCTTGATGATTCTTCTTCTTATCCTCCTTCTTAGCTATTTTATCATTAGTTGTGAGGGCATTCTAATCAGCTGACTCTACATAACCTGATTCAATAATATCCCACAAATCTTTTCCTATCAAAAAATTCATCATTTTGATGCACCAATAATCATACTCATTTTATTAAAAATTTTGAATGGGAAAGGAGCTGGAATTCAACATGATAATCTTTTAGCAAAATTCTAACCACTAAATCTTTAACCCAAAAGAAAATACCTGCTTTGATACAAAATGAAGATTCTACACAAATGTCATATGCTTGATCTAATAGGATATGAAGAAAATTAATAGTAGAAATAAAAAAACTATTAACCCATAAGAAAACAAGTCACACCATTCAATAGAAAAAATAAAGCTAAAGAATCAACTTTGAAAAAAATATAGCATAACACTAAAAATAACAGAGCACAACAAATAATACATAGATCTGTATTGGTAATTTAATTTTTTTTATGTATTATTTAAGATGAAAATAGAGATTGAAAAAAGATCTTTTATAATTGGTTTTAAATTTCATTTATATTTGATAGCTCGATATACATAGGCTAGATTTTGGTCATGTATTCATTGTCATCTCATTTTTTTATAATATTTTACGAAAAAAAATTGTATAGTTGTTTTTGACATTGTAGTAAAAAGGCTAAATAATTTTGGGATATGATTTAGTGTGTTGGTCATTTATTTCATGCATTATTTTTACTTTTAAGAAATGATAAGGGAGACTTAAAATAAATTTTAGATAGTGTTTTCCTATCATTATGAATTTAAAACAATGTTTAGCTTTAATAGCTACACTACACAACAAAACATTCATTTTTCTTATTTAATGTGATATCTAATGGGTTTTTTTATTAACTATATGCACATGGACCAAGAAATGGGAAAGCAACCATTAAAATGAGGGTTAATTTGAAATTAGTTTCTTTATGTGGATGTGGCTAGAAATATTTGTATGTGTATATTTTATTGCTAACTTTCATTAAAAATAATTACAAAAGGGTTTGTGGTAGAAAATGTATGTGGATAGTTATTTGCACTATTTACAAAGGTTAGAGTTATAAATTTTGAATAATAGTTGGTTATTATTTAGTTTGTTAGCCATTTGTAAAAATTATTTGTTTATTTTGTAAGATGACAATTGAGATTGAAAATTAGATTTTGTTAGCGTAATTCAAACATCATGTAATTTTGATAGCTCAACATGTATGAACTAAAGTTTTATAATATAGTCATTGTAAGTTCATATTTTTTTATAAGGTTTATGGTGAAAAATATGTGTATAGTTGTCTCTATCATTATGACAAAAAGGCTAAAATAGTTTATGGTTTTGATTTGTTGCATTGGCCATTGTCAATGAATTTTTTTTAATTCTTTAAGATCGCAGTGTAAATTGGGAAAGGAGTTTAAATATTTTGTAATGCCTTGGTGGGTTTGAAACATAATCTAGTTTTATTAGTCGATGTGCATAGCCTAGACTTTACGCATGTAGTCATTGTCAGGCCATCTTTTTATAAGGTTTGAGATGAAAAATGTTTGTGTATAGTTATTTTGATTGGTGTGGTTAAAAGGATTTGTTTATAAGGTTGAGATCCACAAAACATGAAATTATTTTTAATTCTTTTATGATGAGAGTGGATATTGAAAATTTGTTTTAGACATTTTTTCACTTGGTTACAAACCAAGTGGTAGATACATAAGGTTGACTAGCATGAATAAATTTAATTAATGATATTTTTTTAAAAATATAAAAACATTTAGTTTTCCTCTTTATTCGGATAATAAAGGTTTTTTTGGTGAAATGGTTTTATGTATAGTTTTATATATCCTCATAAAAAAAAAGTTTCAGTTTGTAATGGTGAGACTCATAAACTTTGAAATGATTTTTTGTTATGAATTAGTTTGTTTGTTATTGTAATGTATTTTTTCAGATATTTAAGATAATATTACAGTTGGCAAGGGTTCTTTTAATAACTCAATGTGTATAGATGAAATTATGGACATGTAAACATTAACAGGGCATTTTTTTAATTAACATTTACAAAATAGAATATATTTATATAATTATCTCTATCATCATGGTCGAAAGGGATGAAAAACTATCTAAAAACAATTTTTAAATTATTGAATAATATTTTTGATGTTTATGGCTCTTCTTAAAATTTACGTAAGGTGTGTGTGTGTGTGTGTGTGTGTGTGTGTGTGTGTGTGTGTGTGTGTGTGTGTGTGTGTGTGTGTGTGTGTGTGTGTGTGTGTGTGTGTGTGTGTGTGTGTGTGTGTGTGTGTGTGTGTGTGTGTGTGTGTGTGTGTGTGTGTGTGTGCACGCGCGCGCGCGCGTGCGTGTGTGTGTGTGTGTGTGTGTGTTTGCATGGGCATCTATTCATGTGCATGCACATGGGTGTAAGTTGTGGTGGAAAATATATGTAGATACTTGTCTTTGTCCTCTTCATGGAATGATTTAATTTTAAATTTTGAAAGTCATAAATCTTCAAATGATTTTTTTTTGTTGGTGGTAAGGTTTCTATGGAAAAGGTATTTTATTCATTTTAATATAATGAAAATTTTATTTTTATTATTGTGGAGTAACAAATTTATTTGTTTTTTTGATAGGTTGTTGTGTATAGAGGATATATTTAGGAATTCAAGAAGTATTAGGTTGGTTAATATTGAATTTAAGTATCTACTTAAATGTGTCAAAAATATATTATCCATCTACTTTTTTAGCTAGTACTTATGTAATTTGTTTTCTTAATAAGTTTTATAATAAAATTCTATCTTCATGTTTTAAATTTTTTATTTGTAATGGTGAGAGACGTAAACCTCCAAACTATTTTTTGTTATGATTTGATTTGATGGCCATTGGTATTACACTATTTTTATTCTATAAAATTATATTGAAAATCAAAATAAGATTTGTGATAGTTTTTCATGTCCTTTTTGTGTAATATAAATATACATAAATTTTATCAGGGTTTATGTAAATATGAGTTGTTGGTTTAAAATGTCATATTTTTTTAATAAATTGACATGTATATATGAGAAGTTTATCATGTAACCATCACCAAGTCAATGTTTTTTCATTTTTTAGTGTTTTATGTGGAAAATAAATAGCTATAGTTATATGTGTCAATTATAACAAAAGAATAATGGCATCCAATATAATAAAAAAAAACATCCTAAAACAAATATGACACCATGGCAAAAGATATGATACCATTACTTCAACATAATGATGTAGAAACCTTATAATATCTTCGAAATAGAACTTGTTTTGTGTTTGTGATTGAAATAATACATATTCGTGGTATGATATGTGGAGTAGGTTCAAGATAAAATGAGTAACACAAATTTGTTTGTTTTTTTGATAGGTTGATGAGCATAAAGGAGATATTCAGGCATGTAATCATTATTGGGTTGGTTAAGATTGAATTTACCTATCTACTTAAATGTGTAAAAAATATTTTTTTAATCTATTGTGTTTAGCTAGTACTAATATATTTGTGTTCCTAATTAGTTTTACAATAAAAACTATATCTTCATGTTTCAAAATGTTTTTTTGTAATGGCGAGAGACGTAAACCTCCAAACTAATTTTTGTCACAATTTGATTTTATGTCCAATGGTATTAAACGATTTTGATTCTTTAAATTGATATTGAAAATTAAAATAGGGGTTACCATAGTTTTTCATGTCTTTTTTGAGTAATATAGAGTTATTTAACTTTTATCAGGGTCTATATAAATATGAGTTGTGGGTTTAAAATGTCATTTTTTAAAAAAAAACTCAACATGTATATATGAGAGATTTATCATGTAAGCATCACCAAGTCAATGTTTTTTTCATTTTTTTAGTGTTTTATGCACAAAATAAATATCTATAGTTATATGTACAATTATAAAAAAAGATTGGTGGCATCCAATACAATATAAAAAACATCATAAAATAAATATGCCACCATGGCAAAGGATATGATACCATTGATTCAATGTAATGATGTAGAAAATTTTAATATATTTGAAATAGAACTAATTTTCTTTTTGTGTTTGAAATAATACATATGCGAGGTATAATATGTGGAGTAGGTTCAAGATAAAATGAGTCGATATTTAATGTAGTATTTGAAGTCATTGCATACGTCTTCAAAAGTCAGAAACACATTTGTAAATGCAAATCAAAACACATTGTTAAATGAAGAGAAATCCATTTAGAGTAGCATGCCCATCATAAGCTTTGGGAATATTTTTAGATAGTTGAAAATGTTTTGTACAGATGCATAGGTTACTCTAACATGATTCAAGTGATGTGATAAAGGAAGAGATACAACTTCAATGGAAAAGAAAACACTTTATTTGATTTCAAAAATGACTTTGAAATGTATGTGTGAGAGGGAGAAAGGAGAAATCCCTATACTAAGGTTTTTTCATGATTTATGTGTTCTTGATTATGTATCTTTTCTTTTTTTATCATATCACTAGGCTCATGAGATTTTTTAGGGATGAAACACATTAAGTACAGTCAATGTGCCACCCTTTGGGAAGGTGAGCCACATATTTATGGTTTCTACCCACTCTACTACATATGTTGATGTAGGAGATAGAGTTAATGGCAGCCAAAATAGATCAAAAGTTTTGTCTAAGTGTTTATGATGAGGTAACCCCTCTGCTTCCCCCTCCCTCTAGGAGGAAATTATTCTTGTACTTGTTATTGAATAGTGTTGCAAGTGGTATGAAAATCACTCTATTATTATTTATTTTGTTGGCCATATCCCCTTAGAGGATTACCTCCATAATTGGCTCTTTAGACAATGGGAGCCACTATGTGTCCATTTCTCTAGAAACTGAAACCTTTCCAAAGGTTTAATATTATTTACTTTTAGGGATCCCTCTAAGACATAGTTAATTCTTGTGAAGTCCAATGTTTGGTTCTTTCATAAGCAGCTAATGATTTTATCTCCTTAGTCTTGTGATTTTAAATTTTCTATCAATGCCTCCCTTTGCATCCCTATTTGGGTTGAGCTTCCTAGTCTATCAACCTACTTCTAGCCTTTAATCCCTAAAATCATCACTCTCATAGTACATGTGGTTAATATTGAACTAGATAGGTGGTTCTACCTGTGCCCTATTAATTGAGTTTTTGTGGAGGTTTACCTCTCCAAGGAGCTAAAGGAGTTCATTAAAATCCATGTTGGGGAAATCCAGTGGTCAAAAAAGGTTGTATACTTCAATGTTACCAACACTTATATTATCACGCTTTGAACCGCTACATCAACTATTGTCTTCGTATAGGTCATCCCAAGCCTCCTTAGCCACCTTCTCAATCTATGAAGCCAAAATTGACAAAGCAAGGTGATGGATAGACCATAATATACCCCAAATGGTCACTAGGCCCTAAGCCACAAAGTACATCCCAGTAACCATGTAAAGAGGATTCTCTTCTAGTTATCACCCACTCTAAGAATACTTCCCTATCATCCCCCACAGTGTCAATTCCTCTCAACATACAAAGCATTTTTTTAGCCTCCCATAATTTTATGATTCCAATGTTTGAGGTTCACTCAACCAATGGTTCATTATCATAATGGTCTCAAAATCCTCCTCGAAGGATAACTAAATCTCCTTACTAGTAGAATGATGAAAAATACCATTTCATTACAATTGGTACAATTTCTTGCCCTCACTAACACAATAGCTTTTGAGTGGTGGCATATTTTGAGGATGGGCAACAGGAGCTTCAATGAATGATCCTTTCCTTTGAATGTTTTATCTTTAAATGTTAGGGGTCCTAAAAAGTCTACCCATCAACACTATGTGCAAGCTACGTGTCAATATATTGATTTTCCAAACATTCTTTATCTCTACAAAGTTAATATTTATGGTTTTCTCCTTCAAAATTCCCTATGTAACATCTGATCAGATGCCACCCTGATCACCAACTTGCATGACGTTAGACATGGTGGTGCCTATATTTTATTTACAACTAAGGTATTCTATGGCATCATTGCCATGGGTGAGGATACATTAAATCAAGTAGATTTGATTATTCTTTCCATTGATGGCCATCTATTTGGCATTCTCAACATCTATGTAGTCAATGATGGCCCAGAACGATCCCTACTATGGAGATCTTTGGTACATGGATTACCTCTTACAGTGTGGCTCGTATAAGGAGAATTTTATATGATTGAACACCCGCAAGTCAAAGTTATGGCCCTTCTCTTGCACTTGGTGTGTTGGTGAACATGAGTCTTGAATGTTTTTCAAAAATAAAAGGGGGTTGGCTGACCTTCTCCTTTGATGTCAGACATTTAATCCCAAATATTGGTTTATGTGTTCCAATTACCAATCTAGGGATCACCACATGATTAAATGGCTTAACTAATTTATGATATCTAATTGTTGTTTTTTTTAAAACTCTATGCATATGCACCAAAGAATGGGCATACAACCATTATAATGAGGATTAATTCTAAATCAGTTTATTTGGGTGGATGAAGTGAGAAAGATTTTTGTGTGTATAATTTATTTCTAACATTGATACAAATAAATTACAAAAGGACTTACAGTGGAAAATTTATTTGGATAGTTATTTTTATTGGTTTACAAAGGTGAGAGTCATAAACATTGTATGATATCTAGTCATGATTTAATTTGTTGGCCATTGGTAAAAATTAGTTTTTATTCTTTAAGATGACAACAGAGATTAAAAAGTAGATTTTATTGGCAGATTTAAAAGATCATGTAATTTTGATATCTTGACATGCATAAACTAAATTTTTGTAGTATAGTCATTGTAAGGTCATTTTCTATTTAAAGGTTTATGGTGAAAAATATGTGCATATTTTTCTCTGTCATTGTAACAAAAATACTAAAATAGTTTATGGTTTTGATTTGATGCATTGGCCATTGTCAACACATGTTTTTAATTTATGATAGCAATGTAAATTGAAAAAGGATTCTAAATAAATTTCTATGATTTTTTTGGGTTTGAAACATCATTTAATTTTACTAGTCAATGTCCATAGACTAGACTTTGGGCATATAGTCATTACTAGGCCATTTTATTATAAAGTTTGTGATGAATGTTTTTTGTGTATAGTTACTTTTATCGGTGTGGCTCAAAGGCTTTGTTTATAAGGTTGAGATCGACAAACCATGAAATGACTTTTAATTCTTATAGGATAAGAGTGGAAATTGAAATTTTGTTTTAGACATTTTTTCACTTGGCTATGGACCAAGTGGAAGATATATAAGGTTTGTTGATGAATAAATTTAATTAATGATATTTTTTTAACATATAAAAACATTTCATTTGCTTCTTCATTGTGATAATAATTTTTTTTTTAGTGGAACATATTTATTTATAGTTATCTTTATCCTTATACCAAAAAGTGTCAATTTGTAATGGTGAGATTCATAATCTTTGAAATGATTTTTTTTTTATTATTAGGTTTATTTGTTATTGGTAATGTATTTTTAGATATTTAAGATTACATTACAAACTGACAAGGGTATTTTTGATAACTCGATGTGCATAGATGAAATTATATGCATGTAAACATTATTAGTTCCTTTGTTTATTAATCTTTACAATAGAATTTTTTTTAGTTATCTCTATCATCATGGTGGAAAGGCATGAAAAAATATCTAAAAACATTTTTAAATATTTAATAATATTTTTGATGTTTATGGATCGTGTGTGTGTGTGTGTGTGTGTGTGTGTGTGTGTGTGTGTGTGTGTGTGTGTGTGTGTGTGTGTGTGTGTGTGTGTGTGTGTGTGTGTGTGTGTGTGTGTTTGTGTGTGTGTGTGTGTGTGTGTGTGTGTGTGTGTGTGTGTGTGTGTGTGTGTGTGTGTGTGTGTGTGTGTGTGTGTTTCTGTGTGTGTGATAGGGAGAATGGAGAAATCCCTATACTATGGTTTTTCCATGATTTATGTCTTTTTACTTGTGTCTCTTACCTTTTTTTATCATATTTCTAGACACATGGGATATTTTAGGGATACAATGCATTAAATGAAATCAATGATCCACCATTTGGGTAGATGGGCCCTATATTTATCATTTCTATGCACTCTGCTACATATGTTGATGCAGGAGATAGAGCTATTGGCACCCAAACAAAATGGAAAGTTTCTTCTAAAATTTTATGATGAGGTAACCCCATTGCTTCTACGTCCTTGCCGAAGGTAAGTATTCTTGCTATTGGTGTTGAATAATGTTACAAGTGTTATGAGAATTGCTCTTTTATTGTTTATTTTGTTGGCCACATCCCCTCAAAGGATTACCTTCATAATTGTCTCTGAAACCAATGGGAACCACTATGTGTCTATTTCACCCTTCTCCTAGCATAATATGAAGCCTTGATCCTAATTCAAAACAACCTTACCCAATCCCATAGTCATTTAAATTTTAACTATCATAATTCTAGTAACCAAAGTTCCAACTAAGTCAACTATTTCTTGATATTTTCTCCTTTTAACACGTTTATAAAAATAGTAAGTTTTAAATCAATCACATGTGATAATTGTATATTTTATCATTATTATTTACTCAATTATTTATTAAAATTAGATTCATACTCTCCTAATATCCAATTTTTATAAAAATATATTGGTGAACATGTTTATTGCAGAATACTACAAAACATTAACCATTCATGTTGATAAGGTTTTTTTCCTTAATTTTATTATTTCCAATTGTAATATTAGGGTTTTAAAATTTGATAAATTCTTTGTTCCCAAAAAACATTCAATTCTCCATTTTATATTTTATGCAATCTAATAGAGTTGTTTTTGTCTCACTTAAAAGAAGTGGGATAAATGGTACTCAAGCTGAGCATACTCAGATTTATTTTTATAAGGTAGGAAAATTGGATAAAAACAAGGGTATATTAGGATCTCCATATCATAATAAACAAGATGAATATATAGAAGTGCATGACAATACTCAAGAACATGAACAATATAATTAGGACAACATTGAATCTCAAGATGAGTATAAAGATGTAGTTCCACCTATAAATGATGATCAAGAGCATAATAAAGTGCACGTTATTAAGAATATTTAACAAAAAAATCATGAAACTCAATATATTTTCATAATATTATGCAAATTAAAATTTCAAGCATTGTTCAATCATGTGGGACATCTACTATTATGGGTTCTTTACCTTTCTCTATGTCACTAAATGCAAATTTTATATCAACATATACTATGGGTGAAACCCAAGGGTTTCAATAGATCAATATGTCAATTCCTACTTAGTCATTTATGATACCACCTTTGGTCAACAAAAAATATATTCTCAATGTAAAATACCTTATGCAAGAGGTAATCGCTCTACATAATAACATGTAATTTTTAGAATAAGGTTCCTCAAAACGTATTTAAGCACTTGAATCACATAATTTATTGTATACTCCACTAGCTTGAAATATTTTAGTCTATCATTTACCACTTGTTTTATGTCACCTAAGTTTACATTTTATGATTGAAAATGGGACCTCAAGTAACATTAGAAAGAATTTTGCATAAAGTATTTGGCATATGCATCTAATGATAAGAGGATAAAAGAGTATGCTCTCTAAGATGGTTTTACGATGTATAATATTAATCAATTGATACATTTAATCCTTTAGCATATTTTTTTATTTGGACATTTCTCAATTAACACAAGTGAAAATATTTCATATGATTATATTGCTCAGCCCTAACAAGAATCCAATGAGCCTATTGTTGATTATGTATTACAGTATGAGAACATGTTAACTAAAATGACAAATCCTATGGTAAATATGGAGTTGTAAGATATTCAAATAGATTTTACTTCCACCTCCACAAGATTCTTGAAGAATAAACTATCATACCACCAATTGTAGGAGTGGGTGACACTTTAAATCCAACTGAAATGCCCACAAAAAGTTTAGGTAGTGCCCCAACGTTTTTGACCTCTGAGAGAATGCAAGTGAATTCCCCTAATCTTCATCTTCACTGAACATAAATATTAAAATCTATATGTGAAATGAGAATAATAGGGATGCTCCTTAAAATAAATGGAGTCATTGATTATGAATTGCAAGTTCATATTTTTTGTGGTCTTCATTACAAGTGAATAAAGTTCAAACCTAGAACAAAATAATGGCAAACATCAATGACACTTATATACTCCCACAAGCACAAATTAAAGATCCACCATTCACACATGAATATCCTAAAAACTATTACTAACATGCTCTACAAACACAACATGTCTCTATGTAGTTGAGGAGAGAAGCTGCACCACATTATTTTTCTGTACTATCAGCTGTTTTCACGGCTTCACGTACTACACTAGAACCATAACAGATTAATTAAAAAAATCCAGGACTTTTCACAAGTTATTGGCTTTCATTTGTTTTTTAAATTTTTTAATTTTTTAAGACTTAATCATCCTAGCCTATGTTAGAAACTGAAGTTAATAGGAGATAATTTCTCCACTTGATATTTAACTGCCTCCCTTAGTTTTAATGCATGCACAACAGTTAAGAAACAATTAGAGAACAGTTAGTTCAAGTAGTTTGCATGCAAAGACTAAAATTAGTCTTCAATTTGATTTTATAATTATTGTTTGCTTTTAAATCTATTTAATAGACCCATGGGGCAGTATTGTAATTTGAAGCAAGAAAGCAAGATCAAGAAGATCTGCAAGATCAAGAAAGATTAATAAAATTCTTGTTTTCTAGAATTGCTATAGCAATTTGAATTTTGTTTGTTATTTTCTTTTCTACTATAGTTTCTTTATCTCCTTCAATTTGGTATCAGAGCCTTAGAGAGAAGATCCAGGGAGGAGAAATGCTGCAGCCAAGGGAAGAGCATAGCCAGCATGAATTTTTGTGTCTCAGATCTACCAAGCATAGTTAAGAAGCCAGAAGCATTGTTAGGAGATCGATAGGATAGTGGTCCAGAAAGGGTCAAAGATCAGCAGTGTAGCCAAGGAGAGAAGATAAGTGTAGCAGTCATTGAAGATCACTACAGGTAGCATAGCTATTGGCAAAAAAGTTAAAGAGGAGATCAATCGAGCTGCAGAAGATACAGTAGAATAGTGGGAAGGCATCGACAAGACCCAGGGAAAAAAATGGTAGCCAAAGAAAAAATCCAATGTGGATGTAGTAACAATAGTTTGGCATGAGGGGGAGTGATAGGTCGTAGGTTAGGAGCGCATGTAGATCATGGAAAAGCTGAGTCAGCTTAGGAGTGGGCATAGATCATGGAAAATCTATTGTTATGCTCTATTTTATGCAAATTCTTATTTTCTTTATCAAACAAGATTATGTGGGTGGTATTTGGGTGCATGACGACTCCATTGTGCCATGTAGTATGGCACCAATGCATGCAGGGCCATAGGATAACCCGAGGTGGTTGTCATGGTAGGGGACTTCAACAAGTGGAGCTCACGTAACTCATCCTTCAGGAGGAGCACTTCTAATAGTCAATATGAAAGACTAGTTGACTATGTATAAGAAGATATAAGGAGCCCCAAATGGTGTTGAAAAGAGCCTAGTAGCTGGAAGAAGATTTCCAAAGGTAGTGGTGAAGAAGAAGAGGAGTGTGGACAAATTGCTCTGAAGAAAGTGCTTATATGCTTCCAAGATGAATGCCAAAACATCCCATTTTATATTTCTATTCTTATTTTTCTATTCTATATGCTCTATTTTTTTCTAACATATCTCTTTAGATTATAGCATTGATGGCCGTAGTGTCGTGTTTAAAAAGACAAGTTCTATAGAGCTTATGTTACATAGTGAGTGAAGCTATGAAAGTGTGTGTGTTGAATAGTGAGTAAAGCTGTGAAAGTGTGTGTGTGGAACAACAAGTGAAGCTATCAAAGTGTCTGAAGATTAGGCTTTGGCAAATCTAGACCAACATGAAAAGAACCCAACATAGTCCTTGGAGGAAACCTTAGTAGTTAAGCATCAGCTGAAAGAAAGGTAAGCAAGTAGGAAGATTGCAATGTTGGACATAAGCATGTCCATTGATAACCTTTCGATAGGCTACTCCTCAGTCTTAAACACTGAGTGAATGATCATTGTGCAATTACATTTTTTCATAGCCTCAATCTAGGCTATATTAGGTGGTGTATTCCACATATAAGGTGATGTATTTCGCAAGGTGGTGTATTCCACATATAAGGTGATGTATTTTTCAAGGTCATGTATTCCACATACAAGGTGATGTATTTCGCAAGGTGGTGTATTCCACATATAAGGCCATGTATTTTGCAAGGTGGTGTATTCCACATATAAGGTGATGTATTTTGTAAGGTGTTGTATTCCACATATAAGGTGATGTATTTCTCAAGGTGGTGTATTCTACATATAAGGTGATTTATTTTTCAAGGTGGTGTATTCCACATATAAGGTGATGTATTTTGCAAGGTGGTGTATTCCACATATAAGGCGACATATTTTGCAAGGTGGTGTAATCCACATATAAGGCAATGTATTTCAAAAGGTGGTGTAATCCACATATAAGGCAATGTATTTTGCAAGGTGGTGTATTCCACATATAAGGTGATGTATTTCGCAAGGTGGTGTATTCCACATAGTAATTTAGGCATTGTAAATGCTGAAGTAGTTAGTGGTAGAAATAAAGGGGGAGTGTTAAAAACTAAAGTTAATAGGAGATAATTTCTCCACTTGATGTTTAACTGCCTCCCTCGATTTTCATGCATGCACATCAGTTAAAAAATAGTTGGAGAATAGTTAGTTCAAGCAGTTTGCATGCAAAGACTAAAATTAGTCTTCAGTTTGTTTTTCTAATTATTGTTTGCTTTCAAATCTATTTAATATACCCATGGGTAAATATTGTAATTTGAAGCAAGAAAGCAAGATCAAGAAAAAATTAATAAAATTCTTGTTTTCCAGAATTGTTGTAGCAATCTAAATTTTCTTTGTTATTTTCTTTTCTACTATAGTTTCTTTATCTCCTTCAGCCTAAGATAGAATAATATTTTTGTAAATACTAACACTTATTATAAGAAATGGAATCTTCAATTATTAATTGTTGCTTCATATTTTTTGTGGTGTTCATTTCCATTGCATATCGTTTGAACTTGGGACAATATAATGGTGAAAATCAATGGTGATTGCATACACCAATAAATATGATTAAAGATACACCATTGATGTGGACATATCATAAAAATATTCTTGACACGCTCTACAAATGATAGCTGGCCTAGTCTCTGAATGTGGTGGAGAGTAACTCTACGACATTATTTTTTTATAGTGTTAGTTTTATTTCAGTCTCCACGTTCTACACTGGAACCTTCCATATTAGTCCAAGAAAATTTAGGACATGTCACCTATTATTGTTGTTCATTTATTTCTATAGTTTACTCTTTAAAAATAAAATAAAAAATTAGTCTAATGTAACAGAGGAGAAGATTAATGGAAATAGTGGCAACCTAATCACGGCATTCATTATTGATCATCGCAAGCGTCTTTAATTTGTTTTTCTATTTTCATACTGAAGATTCTAAACCAATGCCATATGCCTGATCTCATGGGCTATGAATAAAATTAATAGCAAAAATAAAAACACTATTAACCCAAAAGAAAATAGAGCACACCATTCAATAGCAGAAAGAAAGATAAAGAATCAACTTAGAAAAAAATAGAGCATAACACCAAAAATAACAGAGCACAACAAATAATACACAAATTTATATTTTGTGCAGGCTAAAAATAACTGTCTTTATTGATGTATATATAAAAAGAGCTCAACTAATACATAGTTCATAGAAACTAAAAATAGATTGAAAAAACCAAATTTCCACTAATGGATTTGACATGCATTATTTTCTTGCTGGAAGATAGACAACTCAACGGTAAAAACTAACTATTACTAAAGCTAAAACTAACTATCTGAACTAACTAACTAAATGTGTTCTAACTCTAATTGAGAGAATGTGCATGCGACAAAAACCCAGCATGCAGTTTTTATTCAAGAAAATAACAAACTAAAACTAAAAAAATATGCATGATTCTCAATGATGGTAGAATTGAAACTTACTAATTCTTCAGCATCAGTTATCAACATAATCCTCATTGATGCTAAGAGGGCTCACAATTAGATCTTTGAGTATCAATTTTTTTCCTTTGCAACTACCTTAGTGAAGATATATGCCAATTTTTCTTTAGTGTTGATGTATTTCAAATCTGTTGCCTTCTTTTGCACTAAATCTCTATTAAAATGATGCTTTAAATCAAATGTTTTGTCTTATTGTGATATAATGGATTTTTGGCCAATTTGATGGCACTAATGTTATCAAAAAATTCACTATGGGCTGGATTTGTATCTCTCCATTTTCTTCAATAATTTTACTAAGCCATAATGCTTATGTACCTACTGAAGTGACTACAACATACTCTGCTTCTATAGAAGAAATGGAAATTATGCTTTGCTTCTTTGAGCTCCAAGTAATCAAACTATAACCAAAAAAAAAATTTACCAGATGTAGATTTTCAGTCATCCCAACTACCTCCCCAATTAGAATCACTAAAACCAACAATATTGAACCTTTTAGAAGTGTAGTAATGAATACCAAAATCTAGAGTGCCTCCCACATACCTCAAAATTATCTTGGTTGCCTTCATATGTATTTCACATGGCTCTATCATTTACCTTGAAACAAGTGAAATTGAATAAGCAATATCAGGGCTCGTGTGAGTTAAAAACATCAAACTTCCAACAATGATCTTATACATTGTCTCATCAACTACTTCAACACCATCATCTCTACATAACACAACTCCATGACCAATAGGAGTGGAGATTAGTTTACAATCAACATATCAAACTTCTTCAACATATCTTTGGCATACTTTGTTTGAAAAATGAAAATTCCATTCTCACTTTGATAAACCTCCATTCTTAAAAAGTATTTCATAAGACCTAAATCTTTCATCTCAAATTCATTCATCATAACAACTTTGAATTCATCCTTTATCTTAGAACTGCTACTCATATACAATAAATCATCAACACACAAACTCACAACAAAAATATCATTACCTTCTTGTTTGTAGTAAAGGGTAGGTTTACTCTTTCTTCTTTCAAAGCCATTCTCTTGAAAATATCCATCAATCCTAGCATACCATGCTCATGGTGCCTGTTTCAGACCACACAAAGCCTTTTTCAACTTGTATACATGATCTTCATTTCCTTTCAATTCAAAACCTTGTGGTTGTTCCACACATACTTCCTCTTCTAAGTACCCATTCAAGAAGGCAATTTTCACATCCATATGATGAATACTCCATTTCTTTTGAGATACTAGTGAAATCATCATCCCGATAGTCTCTTGTCTTGCTACTCTTCATAATCAATCCCATATCTCTGTGTGAAGAATTTGGCAACAAGCCTTGCCTTATGTCTTTCAACACTCCCATCACAGTTGTACTTAGTCTCGTAGACCTATTTCATACCAATCTTTTTCTTGTCATGTGGAAGCTTTGTCAGCTCCCAATTATCATTTCTATGAATATATCTATCTCTTCTTGCATTGCTTTCATGTAAACCTCATTAGTACTTACATCTTCAAAACATGATGGTTCAAAATAAGCCTTAGAAAACAAAGAAAAATTTACTATCTCACCTCTTGGATTTTCTTCATGTGCTTGATTTGCACTCCTTTCATATATGTCACTTAAGCTTCTTACCTTCCTTGTAGAATTTAGATGTGAAGATGGACTTGCACTTGGAATTGAACAACTAGATGAGGTGCTACTTGGTGGATTTGTAGCACTTAGAATATAAATATTGGTGGGCTGCCCATGATTAATATCATCACTAATAATATCATTTAAAATAGATTTTGACTTCTCCATATGACCTTTTTCATGACCATAAACTTCCCCTTCATCAAAAATCACATCTCTTGACATAATAAGCCTATTAGTGAGAGAATTATATACCCTATAAGCCTTACTTTCCTCACTATATATAAAAAAAATACATGATACAATTTTAGGATCTAATATTTGTCTCTTTTGATCAAGAACATGAACATAAGCTAAACAACCAAAATTTTTGAAATAATTAACATTTGTATTTTTTCTCATACCAGGCTTCATATGGAGTCATCCTATCAAGTGCACTAGTGGGACTCTGATTTAGAATATATACCAATGTATCAACTACATCTCCCCTAAAAGAATTTCTTAATCCCTTTGTTTGCAGCATGCTCCATGCCATCTCCACCACTGTGTGATTCTTCCTTTCAGCTACACCTTTTTGTTGAGGTGTGTAGGTAGTGATGAGTTGTCTTCTAATGCCATGCATATCACAATAACCTTAAAATACTTTTGTATAAAATTATCTTCTATGATAAGCCTTTAAGCATTTGATTCTACACCTTTTTCATTTTATGCAAGGACTCTAAACCTCTTGAATGTCTCAAGAGCTTCACCTTTGCTCTTTAAAAAATAAACCCAGCACTATCATGAGTAATCATCAATAAAAGTAATGAAATATGATGACTTACCCAAACTCTTTATCTACATATGACCACAAATATATGAATGAAATAACTGAAGTGGATAATGGGACCTCCATGTATTACCTTTTAGAAATTTCTCTCTTAGATGTTTTCCTTTAGCACATCCTACACAAACTTCTTTATGTTTTTGAACCTTAGGCAAACCAAAAAATAATGCATTTGATGTTACAATATTAAAAATATGAAAATTTAAATGCCCATACCTAAGATGCCACAACTAACTTGTTTCCTCATATGCCATATTGGCAAGGCTGTTTTTATGTTCACCAAAATTCAATGGGAACATTGTATTCTTTGTCATAGGCATAATTTTAACCACCATATTGCCTTGATTCTTATCATAAATTATGCACTACTAATTTTCAAACACCACCTTATAGTTTTTCTCATATAATTTCCCAACACTCAATAGATTGTGCTTTAATTATGGAGTGTAATAAACATCCTTAACAATTTTCATACCTTATTTACTTGGGAATTCCATAGATGCTTTGGCAGCAACCTCCAATGTTTTGTCATCACCAAGCTTGATCTTGGATTTGAAATTTTCATCCATTATAGAAAAAGTCTTTTTATTCCCTAACATGTGGTTAGAACATCTTGAATATAAATACCAAACATATTTAGAAACATTTTCAACTTTGTCATAAGATAAAAATAAATTATTTGGAGGAGCCTCATCACCCTCTTGAGCATAATGAATGATTTTATTACTATTACCTTCTTTTAATCTGCACTCTTTTTCAAAGTGGTCATACATATTACCATGATAATGTTGGACATTTCTTTTATCAAATTAGCCTTAACCTCTTCCTCTGAAACCACTTCTTCTTCATGAACCACCTCTACCTCTATATTATCTTGAGTAATTTTGATTTTGACCTCTACCTTGGCTTTGATTACTTTTGGTGCCATTATTGGCATCTTCATTCTTTGTGATTTATAATTTGGAGAAAAAAGATTTCTCATCACTATCTCCAACTGAATCTCTCAATATTTATTTGTGATAAATCAAAGATCCAAATAGATGATCAAATTGAAGGGTAGACAAATTCTTGCTTTATTCTATGATTATGGAAACATGGTTCCACCTTGGTGTGAGAGTCATCAACACCTTTTCAATCACAACCTCATTCTTCATAAGTTCACCAAGTGTAGCCATGTTATTGACCACATATTTTACTCTGACACAATAGGTACTCACACTATCATCTTCTTACATCTTCAAATTCTTGAATTCTATATTCAATGCCTATAACTTGACAACTTTGACTTGATCACTACCTTGTTAAGCTTTTTTTGATGTATTCCAGACATTTGTAGTTATCTTTGCTCCTAAAATTCATTGAAATAGGCTCTTATCTAGAGCTATTTGAATATGAAACTAACATTTAGCATTATTCTTCTTAGCTTCCTTCTTAGTTATTTTATCATTGGTTGTGAGGTCATTCCAATCAGTTGGCTCTACAAAACCTGATTCAACAATCTCCCACAAATCATTTCCTATCAAAAAATTCATCATTTTGATGCACCCATAATCATACTCATTTCATTCAAATTTTGGAATGGGTGAGTTAGAATTCAACATTATGAACTTTTGGCAAAATCCCAACCACCAAATGTTTAACCCGAAAGAAAGTACTTGCTTTGATACCAAATGAAGATTCTAAACCAATGTCATATGTCTGATTTCATGGGATATGAAGAAAATTAATAGAAAAAATATAAGAACTTTTAACCTAGTGGAAAATAGAGCACACCATTCAACAACAAAAAGGAATCTAGAGAATCAACATAGAAAAAATATATCATAACACCAAAATAACAAAGCATAGTAAATAATATGTATATTTGTGTTTTGTGAAAGCTGAAAATAATTGTATTTATTGATGTATTTATAAAAATATCTTAAATAATACATAGTTCTTATAATCTAAAAATATAATGAAAGAACCAAAGATCCATTGATGGATTTTACATTCATTGTTCTCTTGCTGGAAGATAAATAACTCCACGGTGAAAACTAACTATTACTAAAGATAAAACTAACTAGCTTAACTAACTAACTAAATATGTCCTAAATTTAAATGGGAGAATGCATATGGGATAAAATACTACCATGCAACTCTTATTCAATAAAATAACAAACTAAAACTAAAAAAATCTACATGATTCTCAATGGTGGTAGAATTGAAAGTTAACTGATTCTTTAGCATCAGTGATCGACATACTCCTCCTTGATGTTGAGAGGGCTCACAATATGATCTCTGAGTATCTAAAATTGATCTTTTAAAACTACCTTAGTGAATATATCTTCTAACTTTTATTTAGTGTTGATATATTTCAATTCTCATGCCTTATCAAATTAGCCTCTACCTCTTCCTCATAAACCACCTCTATCTCTATTTCATATTAAGTAATTCTTATTCTGACCTATACCTTGGTCTTGATTAATTTTGGTGCTACTATTGGCATCCTCATTCTTTGTGATTTTAAATTTAGAGGAAAAAGATTTCTCATCACTATCTCCAAATGAATCTCTCAATTTTTCTTTCTGAGACATCAAAGATCTAACTAGATGATCAAATTGAGGGGTAGATAAATTCTTGCTTTATTCTATGATTATGGCAATATGGTTCCACCTTGGTGTGAGAGTCCTCAACACCTTTTTGATCCCAACCTCATTGTTTATAATTTCACCAAGTGTAGCC